>JACEFZ010027479.1:27500-177500 GCA_014155875.1 Cepaea nemoralis
GCATTTTTGCCAGACCGTGGTGATCCATTTGCTCCTCCGAGGTGTACACATGCTCCCACAAGGTCGCAACCACATCTGCTTTGTCATGCATCAATACTCCACCAAGTTTTGCCGAGCCAGCCAATCTGTCCGCCTGTTCATTCCCCAGCACACCAGCATGCCCCGGAGAAAAGATCCAGACGATGCTTGTCACCCGTGACTTCCGAAGCGAAGCAAGCCACTCTGCACGAAGCTTGCCTGTCTTCACCCTACTCAGCATGCTTTCTGAGTCAGTTACAATCACGATGTGTGTGTGTATCGTATTCTCCATCCAGCGGAAAGCTGCACTGACCGCCTCCACCTCCATTCTTAAGCTAGATGTTGTGGTATCATATGCCAGGCTCTCCTGCACCAAACGTCGACCATTGGCTTTTGCTAAGAACCCCCAGGCACTTCTCCTACCTCTCAACACCGACCCATCTGTGTAGATAATCACATCACCTGAGCGAGCATTATCCTGAATTAGTTGCTGGATTTCCACTTCCGTGGCCCCTGCTGGCCACTCCCTGCACTCCCGGCTCAATGTGATTATAACTCTGCACAAGTCTGACTGCTCCGCTGACACTCTGACCCACTCTTCTCCTCTCCTAATGTTCTCCAAGGGGCACACCTGCCTGATCGTATCCTCCGCCTGAGCCATCCATGATTTCCCTCTTATCAGTCGCTGACCCTTAACGGCGTCCAGCGCCTCATGCAACGGGTGATCTGTGTCTGCAGCTACTCTGAGGTATGCCTTCGCCTGCATCACCTTGAGCCTACCTGCAACAGACGGCAAACCAAGGATGTAACGCATACACACAACTGGGGTGTCTCTGGTGCATCCCAGAATGACTCGCATCGCTTCGTTCTGTATGCGCTCTAATTTCACCAGCTGACTCTTTGAGACAGTGAGCAGTCCTAGTCCATAATCAATCACTGAGAGGATCAAGTGCTGGTATAGTGTGAAAAGCATTCTCTGCTCTGTGTCCATTGCAGCCATAGTTTTAAGTGCATTGAGTCCCTTTTGAGACCTTGTCACAACCGTCTCCACATGGTCCTTGAAGGACAGGCTCCTGTCAAATGTGATTCCCAGATACTTCAGTTTGTTCTCTCTGTTGACGCTTCTACCATCTATCGTGAGGCTTGGGACATCAGCTCTCACAATCCTGTTGTCCAGAGAGCACCACAAAACAGCTGCCTTTTCTGGGTGGATGACAGCACTCATTTCAGTGCACCAGTCAATCACTTTGTCTACTGTCGCCTGTAGCTCCTGGGCTGTTTGCTCCCTATCTCTCCCCTGCCTATATGCAAGAATATCATCTGCAAATGTTAGTATCCTTCCAACCCCTGGTGCTTCTAGGTTTGCAATCTTGCTCGTATACACATTAAAGAGCACCGGTGAGATTGCTGATCCCTGTGGCAGGACCGGGGTAAAATATGTGGCTCTGAGGTCCATGCACCCAGACGGAGAGCAACCCGGCGAGAATGTAGGACGGCTGCTATCCAGTTCACCAACCAGGGATTGACCCCCTTCTCCATCAGTACGGTCATCAAAATATCATATCGAACTCTATTGTATGCATCCTCGAGATCAAGCGCTACCGCCATCGTTTCCTGTCTACTCTGGAACCCCTCATAAACATCAAAGGCAAAAGTGGCTGCATTTGACTAGGTATACTTTCCTGGCCTGTAGCTCCCCAGGCCTCTTGGAAGAAGCTTCCCCCTTTCCAAGAACTCTTGCAGCTTGACAGCGACTATCTTCTCTAGAACCTTCCCAAATGTATTTTGAAGGGTGATGATCCTAAAGCCACTAAGCTTTGAATGATCCTTGAATGGTTTTGGGAGAGGGATGAGATAGCTGTGCACCCAATCCTGCGGTACTGATGCTGTCCTAATGCTCTGGTTAAAGCAGTCGGTCATTTCCTTCAGGTCTGCATCGCTCAAAGCCTTCATGTGGCCATACCTAACTCCATCGGGCCCTGGTGCCGTGTCGTTTGCCTTTTTCAAAATATGTTTAACATCTTCAACCCGTATGATGTCTTCATAATGCATATTCTTCATGGTGCCAGATAATTCCTCTCTAAACTGCATCTGTGGTGTCCGCATCATTATGATTGGTCTGCTCTAAAAATCTCTGGAGAAACGCCCCCCCCCCCCCCCTTTCTCTTTGTCTGTTGTCACGCGCACACCATCATCTCTATCAATTGTTCCCACTGTCATAGGCCGATCTTTTCTTTGCATTTGTCTGTGCAGTTTCCAGAATTTTCGCAGTGTTTTATCACCTCCAATCTCCTTCATGAAACCTTCCCATTTTGCGGTTTTGGTCTCTGCAGCACAGCGCTTGAAGACCTCCACCTTGTCTTTCTTGACATTTTCCGCCGTGTCCACTTCCTCTCGTGAGCTTCGGGGTGTCTGTCGCACTTTCCTTAACTGCTTCACTGCAGCTCTCTTTGTACAAGTAGAACACTCGGCCAGGTGTACACAGACAGTTATCTTACCTACACATGTCGGGGAGTTGTGGAGCTACTCAATATTGTACAGGGATAACACTCGGCCAGGTGTACACATACAATTATCTTACCTACTCCAGCAACTATCCCCCGGGTGTCTCAGAGAAAATTGCACTAGTGAACCTAACGACGCGGTCCGGAATCGAACCCACAACCATCGGAGCGAGAGACAGATGTGAAAACTACTTCGTCACCGAGACTCATTGTAGTGGACAGAGAAGACAACAAACGGCGAGATAACCGTGAGCTGAAAGTGTGACAAGATCACGTGTCACAACCATAAAAACAAGGACAATAACTTGTATGGGGTATGTCAACAGAAGAGATGCAAGGGAGAAATTGCCTTAGTTAAGGGGAAAATTAGGCAAGGGCGGCAGAGGACAACAGAGAAAGATGGATATGAAATGCTTAAGCATATGGTCAAGAGGTAATAACATAAGGAGCATCAATTTCTCTGAGAAGTGAGTCGAAAGACAGGAATGTCATGAAAGATCGACAATAAGTGATCCTTTCTAGGCATTGAAGATTATCTTTTCCTGCTCTGATGCAAACATATTTAGGTAGATATGGACGGTTGATAGAATGGACGGTTGGTAGATATTCTCAGTTGGTAGATATGGACGGTTGGTAGAATTGCACGGTTCGTAGGTATTGTCAGTTGGTAGATATGGATAGTTGAGATACATGGACATTTGATATATTTGGATAGTTGAGAGATGTGAGTGTATAGTTGTGTAAGTGTCTGGCTGTTTAAGTGTGTGGTTGTGTGTGTGTGGTTGTATGAGTGTGTGATTGTGTGAATGTGCAGTTGTGTGAATGCGTTATTGTGAGCACATTCGCCTGACCTTAAGACTACTGGTCTTTAAAGCCTTTCCTCCGTTGGAAATAAAATAAAAGACTACACTATATCATCACTGTTGTGTGAGATGTGTTGTCCCTGCCGCTGTTATTTCAGATGTTTCGTCCCTATGCACACATTACCACAACATCGTAAATGGGGGTATACCACACATCTCGTTTTACGTAATTGTTCCACTGATACATCCGCATTATAAAAAGCTTAATCGTTGTGTTTAGGACGCGAATAGAACGGCCATTTGGGGACATCATACACTCACTGCTGTCCATTGAAGGTTGCTCTTTTTATGTTTTGTATTCTGTCTATAATGATCTCGCTACATGTTTCAATTACCTGTTTTTTCCCCAGTGCAATTTGGATCGTTGATCGGTTTTCTTGAGCGCTATTTATGATGTGCGTGTGTTTTGTTTTCAAACAGAGCAGCCACGCTGCTGTATACCTACCTTGTAGCGGAGACGGGCTCTGAAAGAGCCAAGCCTCGGTAGCGCACCTACTGATAGGGTCTCCCATATCGGAGTAGCGCAAAGGATAGGGACAAGACGAAGAGACACACTGCTGCCTTGTGGGTAGGCTGGGAACAGTCAAAGGTTTGGGGAAGCAACCCCGAATAAATACTTGTTAAAGTCGGATGTACTGAGCCACACATCTATTTTAAAGTACGAACGATGTTTGCTACTGCCATATCCAATCGTTTTTGGCGGGATATCAACATTTGGTACTGTTGTAACATAATGAAGACATTGATTCAGTGGGCACTGTCTTTTAATAGATGTTCAGGTCGTTGTCTAAGTCTACATGCTTGTTGGTAGTTGTCCAGTTGGGTGTTTTCTTGGTCATGTTGTTGTTTGTGATATTGTTATTTGTCTTATTGTTATTATTATTAGTGGTCTTGTTATTGTTATTATTATTGAATTTGTTGTTGCTGTTGTTGTTGTTGTTGTTTTTCTTCTTCTTCTTCTTCTTCTTCTTCTTCTTCTTCTTCTTCTTCTTCTTCTTCTTCTTCTTCTTCTTCTTCTTCTTCTTCTTCTTCTTCTTCTTCTTCTTCTTCTTCTTCTTCTTCTTCTTCTTCTTCTTCTTCTTCTCGGAGTCTACGGGGCGAAGTGGTCAAACCGTTTGCCTCGCTCTCTTAAGGTCGTGGGTTCGATTCCGGGTTACGTCTTTCTTCTTCTTGGCGCTTGAAGGTACGGGGTACTTGAAGAGAATCGGTCCATGGTTTTAATTCTTTTTTTTAAATGTTGCATATCCCTTGCAGGACGTTGCAGTCAACACCAGCATTTTCAGCTGCTGTTGATGTACTAGGCAACTTTTTACGTTCAGTAGTTTGCCATTGCTTTCTGAACGACCGGCTCCTATACCAACACGTTATAACACAAAGCGACACGGTCTGCTGCACAAATCGGTCGCGGCTGCGTTTCGACCGCCTGGTAAGCGGCTCACGAACCGCGTTTGCAAGCCTCACATCTCGGGGATTGATTCGGTTTGGATGGCTATTCCATGTTTAGATATAGTCCACTACCTGGGATGGGATCTGAATAGAGTAAGCGAACTTTGCACAATTACATGCTGAAGTCGGACATAATGACCTTTGAGGTGCATGATGGGACTCACTTCCCTCGAAAGAGTAGCGAAGATGAAGGAGATATTTCTATCTAGCATTCCCAGTTCCAAAGTAGAACGTTAAACGTGTTGCTGTCTGCGAAGGCTATTGTGGAGTCAGAAAACATCTGCCACAACGAGGGTGGAGGTGTACCCACAGGTTTAGTTTAGTTTAGTTTAGTGTAGTTCAGTTTAGTCGATGGATCAACATCACTGCACACGGGTGTAACCCATAAGTGCTATGTTCTCCTCCTAACTCAAACCTGAGTCTGGAGAAACTCAGCTCAGTGCACCAACTCCGTAGCACCGGCGAGGATCCTGAAATACTTTGGGTAGATTTTTAACTCGAAATTTTGCCCGGGCAGCGCCGTTAGGCTCCTCTTTTTCGATTTCCAACTGCCAAGAAGTTTTTACGTACGCAACAATACACACGGGCGTCCGATACTCACCCAGAGACCAGGGGAAATTTTATTACTAGAAGTCCACGTGAAATAAATCCCAGTCCTCACCGGGGCTTGAACACGGGACCTCCAGCACTCGAGGCGGACACCATACCTTGAGACCACGCAGCCCCCCACAGGGTATTTCATTCCTTGACCTCCTCCTTGCATTGCGCAGCCTCCCTGACCCTAACGGTTCCAAGGTGACTGTGTCAGCAGACAACCGGTCAGGTCAAGAAGAGAGATCAGCAGGAATGCAAATACGGAGCGTCATATTACAGTCCCAACATTTTCGTGAGTCGACTCGCCATAGAAAATGTCCCCTGCAAACCGTCCACCTGGCATGCTACCCACACGGCTGGTCCAGGCGAGCTAAGATTTGGGTCTTCTGAGCTGAACAGTGTTCGAATCAACCAATGAACAGACACTGTCTTACTACCTAACAAATAAGTTCACAACTATATAACTATCGTCAATTGTGTTTTCAATAGCTCGCTTTGAACTCGAGCGTAATACAAACCCGTACTACTTTTATTACTAGTAATTTCTATGACTAGGTAGTGAAGTGGACTGATTTTTACTGGTGGGCTGATTTCCCTGTAACCTGTGTCGACCGCCATAGTCATGAAAGCCATGAAAGCGTCGGGGTTTAAAACCACCGCACTCACCACAAGACTCAGCCACTCTACCTTCTCGTGTCTTTAGTCATTAGTCGCGGTTCCAACTTCACGGCAACGGGTCGTCACCATTATGCTCCGTTCCTGTGCCAGTGACTATCACACAAAATGCTCCTCACTGACCTATGTGAAATGTTGAACAGTAGGTGTCTCGACAAACCAACATCCCGCACATGTACACTGCATATTTCAGCCGCCAGAATGCCAACACAAAAGTCATCCACGAAAAATACAGTTCATTTTCGATGGAAGCGGCAGTCACAAGAAAACCAGCAGCCACACATTGCTGCATAAGGTAAACCAGTCAGTTCTGCAACAAAATCCGCCGCCATTTTTCCGAACATGCAGTTCACCCTACAAACAACCGCGGACAGATGTAAAAGCATTTCACACGAAATTTACAGATCACAGTGTCGTGCCATGCACTCACCTCAGTAGCAGGGCGAAGGAAACATACACTTTCAAGCCAACAAGAGGAAAAAGCGAATGCAAACGGTAGCCACAAGCATGAACGCTCCAGAAGTCCTAACCGTTTAAATGTCTATCCTCCATGTTGGGGACCGGAAGTCAGGAAGTACCTTCACGTTTCTTGTGTACTGACAGCTAAAACCACAACCCCTACTAATCGCGGAATACATAAAATGCGTCATACAATCTGTGGAATCCACAAACTGCGTCATACAACCTGTGGAATCCACAAACCACGTCATACAATCTGTGGAATCCACACACCCCTTCATATAATCTGTGGAATCCACAAACCGCGTCATACAATCTGTGGAATCCACACACCCCTTCATATAATCTGTGGAATATACAAACCGCGTCATACAATCTGTGGAATATACAAACCACGTCATACAATCTGTGGAATAATAAACTGCACCTTCTATCTGTGGAATCCTACACCCCCACGGAGAAGTTAACATTTTAGTCCAACTATGTTGACTTCTGGTTCTTCGCCTTGGGGACGTATACATAAGTACCTCAGAAGTCGGAGTGGGTTCGCTTGATGGCGAGGGACATTGGTAATAGGGACAGCTAATCCAGGCGCAAACTTCAGCCCAGGGTATTAGAAGCAGTATCAGACGTGTGCACTACACATTGGTCCCAATAGAGCGAACGCAAAAAAAAAAAAAAAAAATTCCACGGAAATCACAAACTAACGCCTATCTGTAGAATCTATCAACTGCACACACCCTGTATCCCGCGAAATCCACAAACCAGCCCCCCCCCCCCTCCCCCCATCCACGAAATCCACAAGCATCTATCTGCGGAATCTATAAACAGCACCATACTATTCCCTGAACCAAAATACTGCATTTTACTATCCATGGAATACAGTATAGGGAGGGGGAGGGGGATCCATTTTATTTTACGCACAATCCATAATCCACGGTTTATTATTCGCGGAATAAACAACCGGCGACCGACTATCCGCACAAATAATAAACAACGGCTCCTGAGTGTATGGTAGTCTCGGTAACGTCGTGGACATCATCCAGCGAGGCCAGGTTGGTCTAAACAAATGTAAGGAGCCTCGGTAGCGTAGTGGACATCATCCAGCCAGGCCAGATTGGTCTAAACAAATATGAGAAGCCCCGGTAGCGTAGTGGACATCACCCAGCGAGGCCAGATTGGTCTAAACAAATGTAAGGAGCCTCGGTAGCGTAATGGACATCACCCAGCGAGGCCAGATTGGTCTAAACAAATGTAAGGAGCCTCGGTAGCGTAGTGGACATCATCCAGCCAGGCCAGATTGGTCTAAACAAATATGAGAAGCCCCGGTAGCGTAGTGGACATCATCCAGCCAGGCCAGATTGGTCTAAACAAATATGAGAAGCCTCGGTAGCGTAGTGGACATCATCCAGCGAGGCCAGATTGGTCTAAACAAATATGAGAAGCCTCGGTAGCGTAGTGGACATCACCCAGCCAGGCCAGATTGGTCTAAACAAATATGAGAAGCCTCGGTAGCGTAGTGGACATCATCCAGCGAGGCCAGATTGGTCTAAACAAATATGAGAAGCCTCGGTAGCTATCATGGTCTTAATTATATTAACATTGGCTCGCTCTCCAGAACAGGGGCGAGACAATCATAAACATTCAATTATTACACTCTTACACACGGCGACGTGAAGTAAACCCTTTTATTCAGATAACCTATATACACTGGGTACATTCGTGGAAGTTGTGCTCATAACTATGCGCAACTCGTACATTATCACAGCAGTATGTACATGCATCATACATCTTATAATAGCATAATACAAAATAACTCTCTCACTGCCTCAGCTCAAGCACATCTCAATCTACCAGTAAGTCACGCCATCCCTCATTACAGCCATCTCACAACGATCATGAAACACAAGCATAACCCTCTCTGTCCGTCCGTCTCGAAGTCCTTAACCCGTCTGCCTGACACAGGTATGTTCGGTCAGTCCTTAACTTCTTACAGTTCGTGCGACTCGTGTGGGGTACCGTGGCACGACGACCACAGGGCTTTAACTGGTTAGTAGTTGACCTGTACTCGGTGACACCAGGCTGCCTGTCCTGATCGCCTGTCGTTAGCTGTCCTCCACTCACTCCTGTCATGCAGGATATTGGGATCCTGACAGTAGCGTAATGAACATCACCCAGCCAGGCCAGATTGGTCTAAACAAATATAAGGAGCCTCGGTAGCGTAATGGACATCAGCCAACGAGGCCAGATTGGTCTAAACAAATAAGAGAAGCCCCGGTAGCGTAGTGGACATCACCCAGCGAGGACAGATTGGTCTAAACAAATATGAGAAGCCTCGGTAGCGTAATGAACATTACCTAGCCAGGCCAGATTGGTCTAAACAAATATAAGGAGCCTCGGTAGCGTAGTGGACATCACCCAACCAAGCCAGATTGGTCTAAACAAATATGAGGTGCTTTGGTAGCGTAATGGACTGTGACATAATCGTCCACATCATTTCACAGTTAAGTCAACAATTGCGCACCGAACAGAGGAAATTATACATTTGATAGCACCGAAAAACACATAACACCAACTTGACACGGGTGACGGACACATGTCAGCTATATTTAGAATTAACAGCGTCGACAATATCTAAAATGATTGGAGAAGGCGGACCACGTGATGGTAACTCTGGCCTTTCGTCAGCGTTCAATATTAAAATCGCGCACTTCTTCTATAAACATTCTGGTAGACGGTCAGATAGCTAAAAGTTTTTTCGAAAGGATTGCAGTTTGGTCTGAATTCGAGGTAAGCGTGTGAGTCCTCAGATCTATCTGATGCCCAGAAGTGTACAGTAGAGGTATCCAGTGTTTGTGCGTCACTTTAAATGTATTAATGATAAAATAAAACCTCTGAAGTGTTAAATTGTTACACGCCAACTTCTGAGTGCACAGCGCCATTCCCCGGGCAAGACTGACACTCTCATACTTTCTCAAAACTGCTAGCTCTGAAGTTCTTCTATACATCTGTTATCTTTAATGTGTGCATACTACAACATTCTACCACAGAAAATTGTACGAGGTGAAAGTCTAAACGCACTCTTATGCATTTCATCAAAACTGCTTAAATTACTATCTGCTACCCAGAAGACAGTTTGTGCACGAAAAACACTGCCTCGCTTGCAACCTACATATTTCTGCCTATACGCAATCTAGAGAGCTGAGAGAGAGATTATATCTTTCCTCCCTTCTTCCTGAATTGAGACAATAGGGTTTGATAGAAAATAGTTGTATTTATGTGTCAGATTTTTACCGAGACAAGGCACTCATTAACTGCACTGCCTAAAATAGGTTACGCTTCACAGATGCCATTTGTGACAGTCGGCCTAGTTAATCTGTCCAGACCAAAAGGTAAATCAAATCTCGGTCTATAGCCAACTGTTGGTAGCCAACAGAATGGGATTGATGCGCACTGACATCAGCAGAAGAAGAAGAAACTATGACGAAGAAGAATTAGAGGTGAATTATGGAAGAGGTACATTTTGTAGCAACCTCTTACTAATGCACATTGTTTGTTATCATGATTTTGTATGAATTACATTTTGTAACAAATACACATAAGAAGTTCTTTATGATAGTCATGAACAACAATCAATACTATGTGAGTTATACTCATACTAACTGATGAAGACTGGAGGGGAAGTTGGTGCAAGCTATGGGAACCCCAGTCTACAGAAGTTAACTCAACACACTACACAGCACAGCACTCACCAACACAACAACAGGTAATAGGAGGTGATTTGAGAGAAGAAGAAGACTAGTTGGTTAATTTAAGAGGTGCAGAGAAACAATTATACACACCTTGCATAACCAAAATGAGTTGATGAAGATGTTGTATTTGTATGCCATTTATTAAAATGCATCCTATCCTTGTCATGGTCTAGTCCTATCAGCTTGACTTAAAATGCTCATGGTGCAACACATCATCACTCCTGTCAATGTCTGGCTGTACACATCTCAATGAACCCAAGGTACACTGAGAACATGCATACAGTAGGAACAGATGATAGCCATATGCATACAGTATAATAATCCCTGACATCACAGATTAACACAACACCAGATCAGAGGAGGAGGAACTAGTTCCTATTTTCAGGCTGTTATATTTCTTCCGACCTTATCATCCTTCCTGTTCTGTCCTGTTCATTCTAACTATCGCTGTAAAACATCACATTGGTTGGATTATATAGACCTATATGAATGTTACCCCCACATGGCATAGGGACAGTTCGTGTGTGTGTGTTTTTTTTTCTTCCTTTTCTCTTTGTTTTCTGTATTTCGTTGTGATATTGACAAAGATTCTGAGAATCGAAACGTCGGTAGTCCTGTGTGTCGTATTGTACGCGTTTGTGCGTAGTTTATTTTATTTTATTATTTATTTTATATATTTATTGAGTGCTTCTGATTTCGGATTTTCACCTGTATTTCGCGATACGATGGATCTACTTGTAAGGTATGTGCAACGTTGTTGATGTTTAGTACGTTTCTTCTCGCAGGAGTTTAATATACCTATTTGTTTCAAATTCATATGAATGTTAACACAGTGATGATCTTGGTGGCAACCAGAAGAGAGAAGTAGAGAAAGATGATCCCCAAACTTGAAAAGGCAAGACACCTCAGGCATCGACCAGAGCAAGGGCAGCCGTCAGCTTAGCTCCACTGGAAGGTACTGATAAGGATTCATCAACCTATGGACCCAGGCTCAACCCAGTCTACCACTCAGAGGTGACCATTTCTTCTACCAAAAACCAGATACCACAGAAGGAAAAGAGAAGGCAGTAAAGGCCCAAAACTTATAGGGTCCATAAACTAGTTATTTTCTTTCCACAGGAAAAGAAATTGATAGCCATACATAAACACCCCTACAATATTGTTTGTCTTGTATGCATTGGTATTAAGCGCATATATATATATATATATATATATATATATATATATATATATATATATATATATATATATATATATATATATATATATATATATATATATATATATATATATATATATACTAGCTGACCCGGCCCGGCTTCGCCCAGGCCCTGGAGGGGATCTATCTATCTATCAGTCTGTCTGTCTGCTTGTTTGTCTGTCTGTCTGGCTGACCCGGCCCGGCTTCACCCAGTCCCTGGTGGGGAGCATCTCATTTAATTCATATACGTAGTCATATAAGCTCTCACGTTCCCGACTATCTGTTTGTCTGTCTATCTGTCTGTCTGTCCCGGCCCGGCTTCACCCAGTCCCTGGTGGGGAGCATCTAATTTAATTCATATACGTAGTCATATAAGCTCTCCCGTTCCCGACTGTCTGTCTGTCTATCTGTCTGTCTGACCCGGCCCGGCTTCACCCAGTCCCTGGTGGGGAGCATGTCATCTAATTCATATAAGTAGTCAAATAAGCTTCCGTTCCCGACTATCTGTCTATCTATCTGACCCGGCGTGGTTTCGCCCAGCTCCTGGCGCACAGTAACTTAAAAGAATGTCCTTCCACACACCATTCAATGAAAACTGTAGAAAAAGATGGGTTACAATGTTATGCATTATGCATTATTTTTATGAAAACTTTGAAAATGCCTTAAAGATTATATCATTATTTATTATAACTCATATGCCTGAAAATAACTATAGACAAAGAGTTTAACAATAGTGCAAGTAAGTCCAACAATATGACTATAAAGTATATAGAAATGTTATTAAAAGTTATGCCCCTTGAAATAACTTTTCTAGAGTGAAGTCCCCCTGCTATATAAACATTATATAATGAAAATGGAAAAGTAAATGTTATTAAATAAGTAGAAGATTTTACATTAAGAAATTATTATAGTCGGTTGCACAGGAATGAAAGGAAGACGTGTAGAAAATTTCATCTCAATCGGATGTACCGTTATCGAACGCATCCAATACATAAATAGCCACAAACAAACATACACTCTGTTTTATAGATATAGATATACATTGATTTATATATGAACAATCATGTATCAAACATGCAATGTGATGTGCTTTTTCTAAGGCCAAAAAAAGACAGGCACAGCCAATAAAAACACACAACCAGTAGCTGTTTCTCAAGATTTATTTCAGTTCAAAATGGTTGTTTACAGATTGTTTGTGAAACAAGTTGTTCTGTGTGTGTGTAATTTAAGTAATAATTAACAAAATTACAAAACTCAAAAATAAGAACAGAGGGGAGAGGGAAGACATCTATTGAACAGAAGATGATCTCTATATTCCCATAGCTGCTCAAGACCCATGCTATTCTTCACTTGATCCTGATTTATGCTGATGAAATCTTTTCAGACCTTTCACAGACTATAAAAGGGGGCTCAAGAGCTATAGGATTTCTTAGTGAAGGGGCATAGTCTTATCCTGTATCAAGGGACCATAATCACCCAGACAAAACAAAACCGAGTCTGAAATATTCAAGGGTCATATTCTTGTTTATTAAAAATTAGAAGAGGATGGGGCCCAGCTTCTTTGACCAGAATATGGGTTATGCACACCAGTGATCCCCAGTCCATTCGCAATATATGACATGGACATCACCCAGCCAGGCCAGATTGGTCTAAACAAATATGCCTCTAGCACTATGTAGGTACTACGCATTGGGCACGTGAAGGGGACCCTTGTGTTTCCCTGTCCATACAATCCAAAACGATACCATAAACACCCCCCGAAGTGCGCATGGTACCGCACTAACCTTCCGCGTATTAACGCCGTTAAAGCAACACTTTCGTCCCGAAATCTTACATATTTACAATATCTGACTGGTGCTGGCGCTCCGCCTTGTTTACATATGTCGCATGTTTACTTACATCTCGGCGATCGACATGGACCGCACCTGGTTCCCAGCAGTCAATGCGTGCACGCGGCTAATGTCAAAACCACAGCCGCAGCTGCCGAATGTTCTCTGTGACTGGACTGAGCTGCCAGGAACAACTTCTGGAATCAAACCAAATGTCCAGATTGAGCAACATTTGACATTTTGGCCTTGGTCTGACAAACCAAGACGGTGTATGTTTATCTGATTTGAAATGGCGGCGAAGTGGTTAGCGCGATTGATTGTCAACTGTTCGTGTGGTGTTTAACTCCTAGTAGTTTAAGTGTTAGAGTGTTTATTAAGTTATATGTATCACTATCCACATTACGGAACGGTATAGAAAACCTAACCTCAACCCAAAAGAATAGTGAAAATCACAACTTATATCTCAACATAGCAAAAAGAAAGATAATGCATACAGATACAATTACTACGGAGAAAGAAATATATGAAAAATTAGATGTGGTGGAAAATTTCCAATATCTTGGGTCATTGATTATCAACAATGGTGACACAGTGAAAGACATTAAAAGACGAGAATCTATTGCTCTTCAAAGACTAAAACAACTGAATAAATTATGGGACAGATAGTACTACAAAACTTAGATCTTTAAAGAGTATGCATCTTTCTCATTGCAATATACGCCTGTGAGTCCTGGACACTTACTAAACAAGCTGAACAGCGCATAAATGCCTTTGCATATAACTTTTATAGACGGGTTCTAAGACCATCTTGGATAAAGAAAAGAACAAATGCATCCACACTTCAAGAGTTGAATACTGAAGAAGGTTGGCTGTAATAAAGACGATAAAACGAAGAAAATTTAAATATTTTTGTCACTTGAAATGTCATAATAGTTTGGAGAGAACAATAATGGAGGGGTATATGCCTGGGAAGAGAGGAAGAGGAAGGCCAAAGAGAAGATGGGTGCGGGATGTGGCGGATGATCTCCAGATGGGTGTATCGGACATGGGGCATCTTGCTAATGATCGAGAAGTTTTCCTGAAGGTTGTTATGGGAGCGAGGTTCTGCAAAGAACATGCTACTGAATGAATGAATGAATGAATGAATGAATGAGAATTAATTAATTAATTAAAACCTCGAGGCAATATAAATGGGATGAAAATTTCATTAACAGGTATTGATCAACGCGCATAGTGAGGGAATTAAGGAAGTAAAGATCAGAATACACACACACAAAATACAGACATTGACAGCTAAAGGAGCACCGGGATTCGAACCGGTCGTGTCCAGATGACGACAGCGCCAAGCTGACGGACCAAATGTATGTTGATGCAGACGAACTAAACACTGCAGTTATTTTCTTCAGCGTGATAGGAGTCAGAGTAGTTTGCTGATGCCACTGTCTCGTCTGGGTCCATCTAGATCAGTGTTTCCCAACCTTTTTTGTGCCATGCCCCACTTAAGACTTTCTAAAATTCATATTGCCCCCCTCCCCCGCCCCACGCCCCCCCCCCCCCCTCAACATATACATTATTTTTAATATTCAAAAATTTAAATGTTCACAAAGAAACTTGAATGATAGGTTTAGGAAGAAATCACTAGGTAATTATTGAGCAAACACAGTAAGTAAATTTTCAAAACATATAATGGAGAACTGAAATTCAAGTACAAAATAATTTTAATGAAAGATTTTTCTATATTATTTTAATTATTAGTAATTATTTATTATTTAAATTTAGTTAGATCCTTGCGCTTGATGCTTGCTGCAAATAGATCTTATGTTAGGTTCCAATTTAGTTAACTTCAGTCTCAAGTCTCCCCGTTTTGTTATATTCAGCCGATTTCTTCCATTTTCGAATTGCCCCCCTTAACAATCAAATTGCCCCCCTGTGGGGCGTGGGCCCCACGTTGGGAAACACTGATCTAGATCCACCTGGTTCTATCTAGAATCTGTTGGAGCCAAAAGCAAAACGAATCATGATAACCGGAAATGAACTCAAATGCGACAGACGATCGGGCATTTCTACATTATGCTTACTGCGCCCCATCTGGGCTGATGGTTACGTCCACTTATTACCCTGCTCAAGTAGTTGACCCCCTGTCATATCATTTCAAACATATTTCTCTTCTTTGACTTCTTGTTTCCAGGGGAGCGCGTCACATCTTGTTGTGCACATAAAAGTTCAGCATGTCCGACGTGGGCATGCGTTTATACCAGGCCTGCTTCCTCCAGACTGATCCCCTCCAGGGTCACGGTTTCTGTCTCTGGGTGGGTTGACTTCCTCCAGACAGATCCCCTCCAGGGTCACGGCCTCTGTCTGCAAGTGGGCAGGTTTTGCTAACAATGTTTCCAGGACGGCGGTCTCACGACCTACTATTCTCGATGTCAAACTGCCTGGTGACGTTTTAACGTGGAGAACTTGCACACGGGAATTCCAGATGTTGGCCCTTACCCGAGAAGGAAGGCTGGGTGGTCCCTCTCACTCCCAGAGAAGGGAGGTTGGGTGTCCCATCTCACTCCCCGAGAAGGGAGACTGGGTGTCCCATCTCACTCCCCGAGAAGGGAGCCTGGGTGTCCCATCTCACTCCCCGAGAAGGGAGATTGGGTGTCCCATCTCACTCCCCGAGAAGGGAGACTGGGTGTCCCATCTCACTCCCCGAGAAGGGAGCCTGAGTGTCCCATCTCACTCCCAGAGAAGGAAGGCTGGGTGTCGAATCTCACTCCCAGAGAAGGGAGGCTGGCTGTCCCATATCATTCCCAAAGACGGGAGGCTGGGTGTCCCATTTCACTCCCCGAGAGATGAGGCTGGGTGTCCCATATCACACCCTGAGAATGGAGGCTAGGAATCCCATCTCACTCCCCAGGAGATCAAGGGGATGTGTATTATCACTTTCCAAAATATAAGGTGTGATAGCACCTTCCAAAAGATCAGATTAGTTAGTTAGTTAGTCGACAGATCATCCTCATTGCACATCGAACCATTCAGTCCATAAGTGCTCGGATCTCCTCCTCAGCAAATCCTGCAGCGTGTAGCGGCTAACGACACCAGTTCTCTGTTGGTTTATCAATCTTCTTTGGCTTCCTGCGTAGTGTTCTTGTTTGGCCACCCCTCTGTTAATTTGCTGTTCTCGCAGTCTGGCCACGGTTGTAGATTCACAGTCATCACTTGGTTCACGCAAGAGTCTTACTTCTCGTAGAGCATTCAGAATGTCAGCCTGGTCCATGGCGCGTCCGCTCTCCACAGTAGCCTCACCTGCGAGCTTGTCAGCCCGCTCATTTCCTTGTACTCCCGCATGCCCTGGCACGAAGATGAAACTAATCTTTGTCAGCCGAGACCGCTCCAGAGGCAGCAACCATTTTCTTCGGATCGACCCCTGCTCTATCCTCTTGATCATGTTCATTGAGTCGCTAAGGAAACATGCCCTAGTGAATGTCTGTGTCTCGAGCCATGTTATTGCTTTACTTACTGCTATGACTTCCATAGTCAGGCTACTTGTGGTTTCAGTGAAAGTACCAGAGTCCTCCTTCACAATTCTCCCTCCGGCCCGAGCTGTAAAGGCCCATGAGCTTCTCACATGTCGGACGACCGACCCATCTGTGTAGATGACCGCATCACCGTCTAGCGAATTCTCGAAAATCAACGCTTGTACTTCAGCCTCCACAGCAGCCGGATTTTCTTGTCTGCATTTTCTATCTAGTTGGATGCAAACTGAAAAGGATGTGCAGAAATCTGTTGGCACTTGCACCCACTCCTCGCCAGGTTCTAAGTCCTCAAATGAACACACCTGTTGAAGAATGTCTTCGGCTTGACCCATCCACGACCGTCCTCTTTTTAACCTGCTGCCCTTCACCTTCATAATTTCACTATGCAGTGGATGTTGTGTGTTTGCGTTAACTCTGAGGTAGGCGCGTGCCCTGCAAACTTGTATTCTCTCTTCAATGGTTGGAAAATCAAGAAGGTAGCGCATCGCCCTGCATGCTGTATCTCTTGTACATCCAAGAATAATGCGCATAGCTTCATTCTGTATCCTTTCCATCCTTTCTATCTGCTTACGGCTGAGAGTCAGGATTGCCATTGCATACTCCAAAACAGACATGACCAGCCCCTCGTACAGAAGACATAGATGGCGCTGCTCACAGTTTGCTGCCGCCATCACCCGCATCGCAGCCAAACCCCGCTTGGCCTTTGTTATCACCTGGTCTATGTGCTCATTATAAGCAAGGCTTCGATCAAACCGTATCCCCAGGTAATTCATTGCCTGCGTTCTTTCCACCGTCTCTGAACACAGCATTACAGTTGGTGTTGGAGTGTTGACAATATGATTATTCAACGAGAACCAAGTCACTGTTGCCTTTGTTGGGTTGACCATTGCCCCAGCTTCATCACACCAAGTACTTATGCGCTTGAGTTCGGTTTGTAGTTCCACAGCAACCTGCTCTCTATCCTTACCCTGACGATACACTAAAACATCATCGGCATATGACAATGTCCTGCCAGGTCCAGTGATCTGCTCACTGGTGATTCTCACTGTGTAGGCGTTGAACAGTACCGGAGATAATGGTGATCCCTGTGGTAGGCCAGGATATATTGTTGTTGGTTCCGAAGTCCAACTGCCACATCTAAAAACTACTTTCCGTTGGAAGAGGGCTGCAGCGATCCAACTAAGGAGGAATGGACTTACTTTTAGTTCAAGAAGCTGAAGCATTAAAAAATCCAATGGTACTCTGTTGTATGCGTCCTCAAGATCAATCGCTGCAGCAAAGGTTTCAATGCCTGAGTGGAAACCTTCATAGACATCATGGGCAAAGACTGCTGCATTGGTCCAGGTTTCTCTTTTTGGACGGTACCCACCCAGAGTAGGTGGGAAAACACCTTGCCTCTCTAGCTGGCTTGATATTTTCCTGGCAATTACCTTCTCCATCAGCTTGCCTATTGTATTCTGTAACCACATCAACAAAGCAGTAGCAAAAGCCAGAAGGAAAATAGCCATCCTGAGAAAGCTAAGTGGAACCACATGGGGAGCCAGTACGAAAATACTTAGCAAAGTTTACCAACAGAGCATACGACCACACCTGGAATATGGGTCAACTGCGTGGTGTTCAGCATCAAATACCACACTACAAGAGCTGGACAAGGTGCAAAATCAAGCACTTAGAGTCACCACAGGAGGGATGAGATCAACCCCTATAGTGGAAATGGAGAAGATGGGGAGGACACAGGCACTGAGTGAGCGCAGAGATACGAAAACGCTAATACAAGCAGAAAAGTTCCTCAGCTTGCCAGGCCACCCTATGAAGAACAGATTTGAAAACCTAGCTATGGGGCGGTTGAAAAGAAGTAGTTTTATCCACCAGGCCAAACGACTCTGCAGAGAAACCACTGATCTGCCCACAGTTGGTATCCCCCTAACAACTATTCCAGAGCGAACTCCATGGAAAGATGAGCATAGACTATCGTTACAAATCCAGACAAAAGTGAGAGGAATATTTGACAAGGAAGAACAGAACAGTGTGCAGCGCAGAACAGCCACTCTCAGCTTCCTTGATGAAGAATACCCACAGGACCTCTGGATCCGAGTCTACACAGATGGGTCAGCACAAAATGCTGTTCGAAATGGAGGAGCGGGAGTGTACATAGAATACCCAAATAATACTAGGGACACAGCCAGAGTACCGACAGGAAAGTACTGCCATAACTATGATGCCGAAATTGAGGCAATCAAGATAGCAACAGAGAAATTACTAAATAACAGCAATGGTACTCAACCTGTGGTGCTACTAACAGATGCAAAATCAGTACTCGAGGCGCTCCTCTCTGGGAAATTGCCAGTACTAAGGACACTACTTTCTGAACTTAGCAGTCAGCATAAAGTCACCATACAGTGGATACCATCCCACTGTGGAGTACCCGGAAACGACAGAGCTGATCAATTGGCTAAGGAAGGAGCCAAAGAGGAACAGCCTGATGTGCCCGTTACATACCACCAAAAGAAAAGAATGATCAAATCAGTCAGAAAGCCACCAAAACCTGCTCAAGATGACTACCACATTATGGACAGACCAGAACAAGTCATTATTCTGCGCCTCAGAACAGGACACAATAGATTACGCAACCACATGTATACAAAATTCAAGATTGGTGAAACAGCCATGTGCACATGTGGATTGGCGTCGCAGACAGCAGAGCACATACTCCAAGACTGCCCAAAATATAACATATCTAGGCAAACCTTCTGGCCTAGAGAGACGACAGTGGAAGATAAACTCTATGGACCACTGTGTGAACTGAAAAAAACAGTTCAATTCATGCAAGAGACGACATTGCAGATATAGACACATTTCAAGCGAACGAAAGAAGAAGAAGTATTCTGCATGGTTATAATTCGATATCCCTGAATTGTGTTGTGGTCTTTGTCAGGCTTCGGCAAGGGAATCAGATAGCTATGTAACCATTCCTCCTTGATTCTAGCACTCTCTATACTGTTGTTGTACATGTCTGCTAGTTTCTCTAGCTCATTGTCGGTACACCTATTGATGTCGTCGTATCTTATGCCATCAGGCCCTGGAGCACTGTTTTTTGATCGTCGAAGTACAGCCTTGATTTCTTTCACTGTCACTGTGTTTTCATCCGAAGTGTTCTGGGCCTTGCATCTGTCTGAGGTGACCTCCTTGGCCAGATTTCGGCCTCCCATGTCTGTCTGGTTGCTCTGCTCTAGATAGCGTTCAAAGAGGGCTTTGCCCTTGTCCATGTCAGTCCTCTGCCAGATGAGGTCAGCACCTTGGAAGTCAGAAATGCTCTTATTCTTGACTACACCACTCATGCTTTTATGTAGTCGCCAGAACAATTTCAATGACTTGTCTGTGCTTACTCTTTGACACACCTCTGCCCATTTTTCGCTTTTAACCACCTTGACCAGTTTTTTTGAAATAGCTTACTTTTGTGTGCATCTCTCTTTCTAAGTGCATGCAGGGACTAGGATGACCAGCTCTGTTCTTCTTGGCATTTTGCCATCTCCTTACAGCACTACGCTTATCCACCCAAGCCTTCTCCACCTCGAAAATTCCACCAAGGTGGCTGCTCCCAGCTTTTTTTCCTGCCCTGAAGCTTTCTGCGCTTGTCACGTCTTATTTTACTCACCACATCTTGCCCTGTACTGTCATACTGGAAAGTCTTTACCTTTAGCTTGTGCTGCCTGGTTCTGCCTTTCTCCACCAATATGCTGCAAGGGTGGTGGTCGCTGCCGTGGTGTCCTAGGATACCCCATCTACACACTGTAGTGAGTGAAGGTGAAACCAGCGCCAGATCAATAGCACTGTCCTCATCGCCTGGACGGCTTGCTGTCCTGGTGACACAGCCACTGTTGATACAAACCAGGTCAATGGTTTCAAGTGCAGTCTCGAGCTCCTCCCCCTGTGTATTGGAGGAAATATTTCCCCATGATCTGCCTTTAGCGTTGAAGTCGCCACAGAAAATAACATTTCTCTCGTGACCTAATATGCCACTTAAGCACTGCCACTTCTGGGCGTCCATACTCGCATTGCGGGCATAAACATTAACCAACACGAATGGTATACTGGAATGAACTCTCAACGCCTGTATTTGTATATCGTCACTGTCCCAACTGGACATGTCTAGCTCTGACGCCACCATGCTGTCGCGAACGAGAATCGCCATTCCCAGATGTCGTCTGTTGTAGAAACATTTGAAGCCGGCAATTCGGAGTAGCTGATCGCCCAGTCTCGTCTCCTGGAGTGCTACAATATCGTTCCTGTAAACCAGGGTTCTCTAAAATAGAGCCCCGTTGTTACCGCTGGCAGCAGTTCCAATACAGAATACGGATATTCCTAGTCCTAGACGGTGACACTGAGCTCTCAAACGTCTTAAACCACCACGCTTACCTTGCTTCTGTATGCTGCGCGGCGCCGACACTCTGTTATGTGACTGCTGACCGTCGGAGAACACACGTTGTTCCGCCATGTTGAAAAACCGAATACACAGAACCACACACGCTGCCCAAGGATTGCTTCGGTCGATGCACGAACTCAGTAGCATCCGCGCAGATCTTGAATAGAAACTCCTGATTCTCCTACATCCTGGCACACCAAATTACACGCAAGAGATGAATAATCCATCTCCTACGCGAAAAAGTTAACGATCACAAAACAACTCGACCTTCCGTCGCCATCTTGAAACCGGAAGTCAAAAAAAATAACAAAAAAGATCAGTTTGAAGTGTATTATCACTTTCCAAGATATCAGACGTGATTTCTTTCCCTAGAGATTAGGGTGGGGGGGGGGCGTATGTTATCACTTTCCAACATATCAGATGTGATTTCACTCCCCAATAGATCAGGGGGACGTATGTTATCACTTTAAAAGATATCAGGTATGATTTGACGCCCCAGGAGATCAGGGCGACGTGCGATATCATTAGTTTCCAGTTTTTCATTCTTAGAAAATCTCATGGCCCAGAGTTTAAATCAAAGCTGTACCTCGTGAACTTGAGGTCAAAGTCCCCTAATGTGCATTGGGAATATGGTGGTTGACGCATGTTGTCTCTTATGGACCAGTGGACACAAGTGGGTACATTGGTGAGTGTCACACCCGCCGCTTTACTTCTCAAGATATGTCCTGGTGTCCATTTTACTCTAAGTCAACCTCGGAGGTCAAGTCCATTTTAAACAACTCGAACCCTCCCCACCCCCTTTCTTTCCTGGATGAAGATATAACCACAGACTACTTGTACGGCAGGCCAGTGTCTAGCCACTTCGGCTTGCCTCTCAGCCAGAAGTGGACAACCTACCCTCTCAGCTAGAGCTGGACATCCTACCCTCTCAGCCAGTGGTGGACAACCCAGCTTCTCAGCCAGAGGTGGACAACCTACCCTCTCAAACAGAGCTGGACAACCTACCCTCTCACCCAGAGCTGGACATATTACCCTCTCAGCCTGAGATGGACAACCTACCCTCTCACCCAGAGCCGGATATCCTAACCTCTCAGCCAAAGCTGGACATCCCAACCTCTCAGCCAGAGGTGGACATCCTACCCTCTCAGATAGAGGTGGAAATCCTAACATCTCAGTCAAGGGCGGACACCCTACCCTTTCAGCCAGGGTCACTAATAATTGAACACCGCCCTAACTCTGCAGATGGCGTAGGTTCTCACCCCCGTTAACTCGCCTCTTTGATCTCTGCTCGGCAGTGCATTAAATCCTGATAACACAAAACACGTTAACTTCAGACCCCGGGTACAAGATTTCAGACCGTCAATGAAATGCCTTGCTGTAAAAACGCTAAATGTCGTGACTTCATTTGGATAAACAATACACCCCACACACAATACCTCGTTTGTGACTGCACCAAGATGGCAGTGGGTGACGCCCACAGAGATGTTCCACATAGCACAATTCACTGCTATCGACTTATTAGTCTCGCTTCCCTCCCCCTCCTCCCCTCCCCACTGTTTGTTATGATAGTTGTTTTAACATAGCCTAGTCGCCCTCTCTGCCAGCGCATTGATTATTACAGAATCCCTAAACTTGGCTACCAAAAAAGCCAAAACAGACAATGTGGGACATCGGAGTCCCATACTTACGGGTGACTCGCCATGTCGCATCATTAATTAATTACTGAAATAACCTTATGTTAGTATTGTGCTGTTTGTTTATGTTATATAATAACAACAGTGCTTTAAGATATTTATATTGTCTATTTGTAATGAGCCGGATCCTTGGCTTAAGATTTACTGACGCAGTCCGTAATCCCGCATACCGCGTTCGAAACACAGCTGCGTTGGTTTTTATGAAATGGTATGGGTACTGTCGTTCAGAAAGCAAAGGCAAACTACTTTATTTTGCAAATCCTTTTACAGGACATCGCAGTCAACACCAGCATTTCTGCCGCTTTGACCTCTTGGCAATTTTACGCTCAGTAGTTTGCCATTACTTTCTATACGACCGGCACCGATACCACCGCGAATCCAACGCAACGCAGTCTACTGCCAGATCGCGCGCAGCTGTGTTTCGAACACGGGTATACGGTATTACGAACCATGTCCGTAAGTCCTTTGCCACGGAGTCGGGCAATGGCAAGCTTTTTTTTTTTAATGTTGCATATCCCTTGCAGGACGTTGCATTCAACACCAGCATTTTTCAGCTGCTGTTGATGTACTAGGCAAGGCTGTTTTTTACGTTCAGTAATTTGCCATTGCCGTTCTCCCTGGCCCTAGGGGTTGGGCGACTTTCTCCGTGGTCCCGTTTGCCCACATGGGGTGGCTCAGCGCGCGAGAGTTGGAGGCGGTTCGCGCCGCGTTAGTGACTTACATGATAGGTGAGCCGGCCGCTCAGAAAGCAATGGCAAACTACTGAGCGTAATCTTGCCAAGAAATCAACGACAGCGGTAAAATGCTGGTGTTGACAGCGATGTCATGTAAAGGATATGCGAAAAATTGAACGACCGTCTCCCATACCAACACGTCATAACACAACACAACACGGTCTGCTGCACAAATCGGTCGCGGATGCGTTTCGAACGCCTGGAAAGCGGTTCACGAACCGCGTTCGCAATTCTTTGGCCACGGAGACTGACAATGGCAAGCTACTTAAACTTGCGCAGGAATCACGAACAGCAAAAAAATACTGAGGTTGACTGCTACGTCCGTAAAGGATATGCAGCTAACTGTAACTTTATTTATAATGAAACCACACCACCAACACATACACACACTCGCTCGCTCACACAGACACATACATACATACAAAACAAACACACACATATACAGCTTTCGCTGCTTTCATGGTGCAGCGGGTTCACGTTGCGCAGCTGTCAATTTAATGTAAGCGCGGATTTCTCCTTCAGAAAGCAATGGCAATCTTTCTGTAGAATGTGACGTATAACTAGATTCACCCGCAGTAAATGAGCTCATATTTGCAGACGATTAGTGCCTGTTTTATAGCGACACGGGTAGACTACAGAATCATATTAATAAGCTGATACAGTATACAAAATAATATATATATATAATATGCAGCAGATACAATAGTTTAGTTTTGTCGACGGATCAAGATCACGGCACGCGGGTGTAACTCATAAGTACTCAGTTCTACTCATAACTAAAGCCTGAGTCCGGAGAATCTCTGCTCAGTGCACGAACTCCGTAGCACCGGCGAGGATCCTGAAATACTTTGGGTAAATTTTTAACTCGTAATTTTGCCCGGGCTGCGCCGTTAGGCTACTCTTTTTCGATTTCCAACTGCCAAGAGATTTTGTACGTGCGCAACAATACACACTCATTACCCAGAGACCATGGGAAATTTTGTTACTAGAAGTCCACGTGAAAAGGATCCCTGCCCTCACCGGGGCTTGAACCCGGGACCTCCAGCACTCGAGGCGGACACCATACCTCGAGACCACTCAGGCCCCCCCCCCCTTTCCCCCTACGCAAATACAATATGAATATGAATACAACCTAAATTAACTTAATGTTGGTTAGCAGATCTTCTGGTCCACTAAATATACTGATAAATATTACATCGTTGAAACAAGTAAAATAATTAAAGTATCTTGGAAGTATGAACACAGAAGATGGCAGAATAGACAGAGAAATCCAAATCAGATGACAAAAAGCAAGTGCGCTTATATATCAGCTATCACTTATACAGAACCATGCAAATATACCCATGTTCTCAAAACGACAAATAATAAATTTCATATTCATAACAATCCTGCGCTGCCAATGTCAAACTTACGCAAAATTAACATTCGTGTGATGAGAGGTTTCAGGAGAGCTGCCAACCTAAATATCCGAGACCGAGTAAGAAATGATGTTATTAGAGAGAAGGTGGGATCAACACCTTGTGCCACACAAATAAAAATAGAGAAGATCAAATGGTTTGGCCATCTCTTCAGAATGTAACACTATCAGCTACCAGCACTGGCACTACATCAAAGAACCATCTGCAACGAGAGCTAGAGTACATCCGAGAAGAAAATGGATTGACAGCATCAAAGACATTGTACAATCACAAGAAATGACACTATCTAGTGCCACCCATCGGGTGCCGGAGCGCCAAGTATTTCTCCCTACGACGTTTGACGGCAGAAGTGAAAGATGATGATGCACGTCCTGTGCAGGCTGACTTGGTTAAAAGATGATGTTGCACGTTCTGTGCGGGCTGACATAGTTACAAGCGACACCTCTTATTCTTCCTGTGCGCTGACGGTGTTGTAGTTGGTCCATTCCTGACACCAGCCAGTTAGATTTAAAATGTAACGTCTCATACATTGGATACAGTTTATACAAAACATGCAGCATGTCATTCAGTTTATATAAAACATCCAATATTTTATACAGTTTATATAAAACATCCAATATTTTATACAGTTTATGTGAAACATTCAACACTGTATACAGTGTCTACAAAACATCCAACATTTTATACAGTTTATACAAACATGCAACATTTTATACAATTTATATAAAACATCCAACAGTTTATATAAAGGCTTGAAAATGCAATGAGTTTGTGATTGTGTGTGAGTATATGTGTATGCGAGGGAGTGTATTTGTGTGTTATTTGGTGGGAGCATAACTGTGAACATTTGTATAAATGAGTATGTAAGTATGTATGTAGGTAAGTATGTATGTAGGTAAGTATGTATGTAGGTAAGTATGTATGTAGGTAAGTATGTATGTAGGTAAGTATGTATGTAGGTAAGTATGTATGTAGGTAAGTATGTATGTAGGTAAGTATGTATGCATTTAAGCATGTGCGTGTGTATGTGTGTCTGACTGCTTGCCTGTTCTAACATATGGTAGCATGTTTGTGCTCACAACTTTTATTTGACGATTTTTGTTGGTGTTGTTGTACTAGTTGTCCCTATGTACATAAAACAGGCACAATAGATAATTGATGTACGAATGATGAGTGATTAGAAGAGCTGAATGTAAGAATGGCTTTCGCGCCCAATATGTGACCCTTTGAAAATAAAGTTCGTTGGTTCGTTCAGTTTCCACTTATATTTCTAATTGCCACAATATTGCTCTCTCTTCTCACCACGTGAGCACATATATGTTGTTTGTCTGTTTCTTATAGTTATATATAATGTCCTAGTTTCATTAGACTCTTCAATGCAAGCATACGTAGTTACTATGGCAGACCAAGAAATTTGCAACATTGATGTCTTAGTATTTTCAGTGACAAAATGGATACCAGATAATTTTCAAAATTTTCTGGAAAGAAAACTGGTCACCCTATCATAGCCTAGAATGTGTGAAGACCTAACACTGGTCACCCTATCATAGCCTAGAATGTGTGAAGACCTAACACTGGTCAACCTATCATAGCCTAGAATGTGTGAAGACCTAACACTGGTCACTCTATCATAGCCTAGAATGTGTGAAGACCTAACACTGGTCATCTTATCATAGCCTAGAATGTGTGAAGACCTAATACTCCACACACTATCATAGCCTAGAATGTATGAAGACCTAACACTGGTCACCCTATTACAGCCTAGAATGTGTGAAGACCTAACACTAGTCAGCCTATCAAAGCCTAGAATGTGTGAAGACCTTACACTGGTCACTCTATCATAGCCTAGAATGTGTGAAGACCTAACACTGGTCCCTCTATCATAGCCTAGAATGTATGAAGACCTAACACTGGTCACTCTATCATAGCCTAGAATGTGTGAAGACCTAACACTGGTCACCCTATCATAGCCTAGAATGTATGAAGACCTAACACTGGTCACTCTATCATAGCCTAGAATGTGTGAAGACCTAACACTGTTCACTCTATCATAGCCTAGAATGTATGAAGACCTAACACTGGTCACTCTATCATAGCCTAGAATGTATGAAGACCTAACACTGGTCACCCTATCATAGCCTAGAATGTATGAAGACCTAACACTGGTCACTCTATCATAGCCTAGAATGTATGAAGACCTAACAATAAACAGCCTATCATAGTCTAGAATGTGTGAAGACCTAACACTGGTCACTATATCATAGCCTAGAATGTATGAAGACCTAACACTGGTCACTCTATCATAGCCTAGAATGTGTGAAGACCTAACACTGGTCACTCTATCGTAGCCTAGAATGTGTGAAGACCTAACACTGGTCACTCTATCATAGCCTAGAATGTGTGAAGACCTAACACTGGTCACTCTATCATAGCCTAGAATGTATGAAGACCTAACACTGGTCACTCTATCATAGCCTAGAATGTATGAAGACCTAACACTGGTCACTCTATCATAGCCTAGAATGTATGAAGACCTAACACTGGTCACTCTATCATAGCCAAGAATGTGTGAAGACCTAACACTGGTCACTCTATCATAGCCTAGAATGTATGAAGACCTAACACTGGTCACTCTATCATAGCCTAGAATGTATGAAGACCTAACACTGGTCCCTCTATCATAGCCTAGAATGTATGAAGACCTAACACTGGTCACTCTATCATAGCCTAGAATGTGTGAAGACCTAACACTGGTCACTCTATCATAGCCTAGAATGTGTGAAGACCTTACACTGGTCACCCTATCATAGCCTAGAATGTGTGAAGACCTAACACTGGTCATCTTATCATAGCCTAGAATGTGTGAAGACCTAACACTAAACAGCCTATCATAGCCTAGAATGTGTGAAGACCTAACACTTGTCACCCTATCATAGCGTAGAATGTGTGAAGACCTAACACTGGTCACCCTATCATAGCCTAGAATGTGTGAAGACCTAACACTAAACAGCCTATCATAGCCTATAATGTGTGAAGACCTAACACTCCACACTCCAACGAAGGTATCTGTTAAGAGGCAATCTTTTTATTAGTGTACATTCTGATAAACATTTCCACCCTCTTGTGTTCTGTAAGTATCAATCAATCCCAATGTTTACCTACGCCTAGAACTAGCTCCGCTGTTAGCTTGCCGGCAGCGCTATCTACTAGCCGACGAAAAGGTCACTGTATCAATAAATCGATTCCCAACTCGACTACACGAACTCTTTGATAAACCCCCCGCTGTGTCCGCTCGATACCTGACAAGACTTTGAACCTTTCTTGATTCGGTGGAAGAAAAGAGCGCCGTCGTCTCATGCTCATTACTAGCAAGTGTGACTTTATCTCTGACTACTTTAGCGTAACCAGTGCCAGAGCAAATGCGAAAGAAACACTAAATGTGACTTTGAAGCTGGACGGAAAATACAGAATACAAACACAAGCGAATGCTTCGACACCAGTCTGTGTCCACGGGACAACAAGAACAAAACGGGTATAAACATATACACGAACACACTTGGTCACTTCCCTAGTCGCGTGTCCATATTAAAACTGAAAACTGCAACGGAAATACCGAACGAGTGTTTAGTGTTTGCAGTCTTCAGTTGCAATATTTCTGGGTCGTAAAAGCAATAGGGAAGTACGCATTTATGTTGTTCGTTTGTATATTTATGATCGTTATATTCTTGTTGTTAAAAATTCTTAATTCTTTTCTTTTTTCTATTATCGTTAATTCTTGTTGTTTAAATCACAAATACTGAAGAATTGGAAAGATCAGGTTGTGTGACGGTTTATTCCATGCTCAGTCTTCGTAGACTTAGATGGATAGGACATCTTAGGAGGATGGATGATGGTAGAATACCAAAGGACATCTTTATTGGTGAATTACAGATGGGCAAGAGATCTCAGGGTCGGCCTCTACTACGATTCAAAGATGTGTGTAAGTGGGACATGATTGATACAGGCATTGATAATGCACATTGGGAGCAAGTCTCCGCTGAACGTGTTGCATGGAGGGCAAATATCAGAAATGGAATAAAGACAAAGGAGAAAATTATTGCAGATAAGTCACACACCGAGCGTATGAGACGTAAGATGGTGCATGATGGTGGAAATGACCACGTGTTCACATGTACCCACTGTGGACGAACATTTACAGTGCGATTTGGCCTTATCAGTCACATTCGCTACCGCCATGGGTAATAGTTATTACGTCTTCTTGAAACACAAACTATCGTCTGTCGAGACGGCAAGGTGCCAATGATGATGATGAATCTTGTTGTCCTATTGCCCAAAGACTTCGGTCCAAAACGTTCGTCTATATCTGTGTGGTTTTTATTCATCCGTAGAACTTCTAAGTCATATTCTGTGGGTGTTTCTTTGCATTCCATTACACGTTCGGCAGCATCAAAACCCCATAGTATCAACACAGTGGTAACACATGTTCATTGTAGGACAGACATAAGGACAGGGCGAGGCGTCATAAGAACAGGGGGAAAGGGATGGTGGCTGCATTAAAAGTAATCAGCTGTTATTGTAGAGATGTAATGATACATGCAGTACAGCGACCCAGCGGGGGATGACTGCGCAGTAATGAGCTTTATTTGTTTTGATGAACTATTGGCTACGCCCAAACGTCATGGCGTGTGTTCCTGTTCGTAATCTTCTGATAAGGTTATTCATGTGTTTTACTCACTCATTTGCTCACTTACAGTGCGTGCTTATGAACTCCGGGATGTTGGTGGAAAGTAGAAGTAGTAGAAGCAGCAGTAGTAGTATAAGTAGAAGTCGTTGTTGCAGTAGTAGTAGTAGAAGTAGTAGTAGCAGCAGCAGCAGCAGCAGCAGTAGTAGTAGTAGTAGTAGTAGTAGTAGTAGTAGTAGTAGTAGTAGTAGTAGTAGTAGTAGTAGTAGTAGTAGTAGTAGTAGTAGACGAAGATATAGAAGAAGGCGAAGCGCCGTTATTATGCTGTTAACAGTCAATCATAGACGTGTGGCGTTGGTCGTTCAGCTTGTCCACAGCTTCTTGTCTCATCTTTATCAGGGTCGTTTGATAACCGTTTCTCAACGCCATCATGGCCAGCAGTGTAGTATCTACATTTTTCATTCATCGCTTCCCTTCCAACTCTCCTGAAGCAACCAGTTTTCCATCGCTTTGACGTATCGAATGTTCCAATTTCACTAATACATCCAACGTTCCAATTTTCTCGACGCTTCCAACCTTCCCATATTTACAACACACCCAATGTTCCCATATGTATAACACACTCAATGTCCCCATATTTATAACACACCCATTGTTTCCATATTTATGACACACTCAACGTTTCTATATTTATGACACACCCAACGTGATCATATTTATAACACACCCAATATTCCCATATTTACAACACACCCAAATTTCCAATATTATACCACACCCGATGTTCCCATATTTATAACACACCCAACGTTTCCATATTTATAACATACCAAACGTTCCCATATGTATAACACACCAAATGTTCCCATATTTATAACTCACCCAATGTTCCCGTATTTATAACGCACCGATTGTTCCCATATTTATAACGCATCCAATGTTCCCATATTTGTAACGCACCAAGTGGTCCCTTATTTATAACACACCCAATGTTCCCATATTTATAAGACACCCAATCCCATATTTATAAGACACCCAATGTTCCCATATTTATAAGACACCCAATGTTCCCATATTTATAACACACCCAATGTTCCCATATTTAGAACACTCCCATTGGTCCCATATTTATAACACACCAAATGTTCCCATATTTATAACACACCCATTGTTCCCATATTTATAACACACTCATTGTTCCCATATTTTTAACACACCCCTTGTTCCCATATTCATGAGATATTCAGAGTTTCTATTTTAAAGACATAATCAGTTTTCCCATATTCTGTACGTATTCAATGATCCCATATAGTTTACAATTCAGCGTTTCCATACCTTTTTTTTTTAACAATTTGATGTTGCCATGTTCTTTACAATTCAATGGTCCCATATGCTTTTACAATTCAATGTTCCCATGTTTTGCGTATCCTTTTACAGGACTTAGCTGTCAACAGCAGCATCTTTCAGCTGTCTGTTGATCTCTTGGCAAGATTACGCTCAGTAGTTTGCCATTGCTTTCTGAGCGGCCGGCTCAGTATCCCGCAAGTCACGAGCGGGGGTCGAACCGCCTCAGCTCTCGCTCCGCTGCGAGACTCTGCGTGATAAACGGGATTACAGAGAGAAAGTGTTGTAACCCCACAGCCAGAGAGACCGGCCAATGTTCCCATATGCTTTACAATTCAATGTTCCCATATTCACGAAACACCAAATGTTCTCATATTCTTGAGAATTCAATATTTCCATATTCAATGTTCCCCCTCCCTTGTCGTGTCCACAGAATATAGATGATCTATTGCTGATGCAAATATTCAGTCTCACTGGGGGGGGGGGGGGAATTGCCGACGCCATCTATGAAATAGATAAGATCCTGTAGCGAGGCCGTTAGTTCGACCTAAGTTCCATGAGCCTACAGCTTCGAATCTGTACGGTGTCTAGTGTCTCCTGGCAATGCTTCTTCTGTCACCTTATCTGATATGTTGGGATGCTCCTCGACACTGCTGTACTGAGTTGAGAGCATGCAGGTGTCTGAAAGAGGAGGTGCGAGGCCTGGTCGATACATGCATTAGACTGAAAGTGGTTCTTGAATTAAGTCAATCAATTGATGAATCAGTCAATCAGTCATCTGCGAGCGCCTGTTAATGCCCAGAAATTAATACTAAATAGGACTTGCGGGAAATGTACACGAATACCGCTCGAGGATCGTTTTCGTTCGTGTCTTTGTCGCGTGGAGCCGGGAAGTAGTTCTCATGTTTGTTTTGTTATAGTGATTTTAAAACTGAAACATAACTTTAACGCTTCTTCTTCTTCTTCTTCTTCTTCTTCTTCTTCTTCTTCTTCTTCTTCTTCTTCTTCTTCTTCTTCTTCTTCTTCTTCTTCTTCTTCTTCTTCTTCTTCCTTTATTTTCCCTTCTGTAGTTTGCTCTTGCTTCTTCTTTTTTCTTTCCTCATCCTTCCCCTACCTGTTTTTCATCGACAGCTTCTCTTCCTCCTTCTTCTTTTTCCTCCTTTACACCAACCCTTCTCTTACAAATCCTCTCCCTCCTCTTTCTGTGTGCGCTGTAAGGAAACACGGCGACCCGGGACTACTCTAATTCAGTTTGAGTGGCAGACAGGGGCGACAATTGTGTTCAGGGCAGGGAATCCAGTAGTTTGCACAGAGGTCCTGAAAGTCGAGATCCGATGATGTCGAGAGTAGTGTCCCCCTGAACCCAAAGCCAGATCAATACCACGCATCCGACCTGTCTGTCAGAGGCAATCCCCGGACACTATTTGCGATTCTGTAACAACTCTGTTCAGGCATTTTAAGAAAAGGACACAATCGCTCCAAATATCCAATGTTTCATAATTACGTTTAATTGCTTTGCGATGAGGTGGGTCATGTTCTGAAGTGTACACTACCAGGGCAGTCATCCGGCTTTTGTCGTTTTGTGGTCAGTTATTTTTATGGTTTTATTTTTATTTATTTATTTATTTTTGAAATGGTTTTCTTTTTCTTTTAAAGAATATTCGTTAACAGAGAGTATATTTCTTTTGAAACATGTGTTCTCATTCATGCATTACGAACACCTTTCTCATCAGCTAATCGTTATTGGGATAATCATCATCTTCATTATCATATCATTGTCTTCAATATCATCATTCACGTCATCATTATTATCGAAGCTAACATCATCCCAGCAAGCATTCACAACATCATTTATATTATTAGCAGCATGACGGTCGTCAACATCCTAGTGTTCGTTGTCATCACCATCATCATCACTGTAATATTAGCATTCTCTTCAGTGATAATATCGAGTGCCACAATGAAGTTAATGAAAGTATTACTGTACTGGCACCTGGCCGTCTTGACAGACGATAGTTATTGTGGTTCAAACAAAAGGGGCAGAATGACACCTTCATAGAACAAAGCCTGGACTGAACTGTAGAGACCATGTCTTGCCCATGTAGCATGATTCCTCTCTCAGCCTGCCTTGTTTACTCCAGAGGAAAGGTAACACAAATACACCTGGAATAACACAACTGCAGAAAACTGCCGGATCAGTAAAGCAATGCTCTAACTGTCCGCATGTCGGAGCTTCGATTGTATGTCAGTTGCCGAAGAAGACTTAAGGCCTGGTCTGCCTTGCCTTGACATTTAGTCTTTAGGTTGCATTTCCTCACACCTCACATTTCAATGTACACTCCAATTTGCACTCCTCTGCCCGAAATTGTTGGCACAGATTTGGTTGTTGGGTATGATGGCGCCGTCCAACATTGGGCGCTAACAAAAAGCAGGTAGTACCGTCTACTGTCATACCGTAGCTCAATCATATCTGACTAAGACCTGACATTTGCACGATGAATACACAGTGAAATTATATAACTATGCTTTGGCGAATACAGCATAAGGGAGTTAGGTAACTGGCCAGCGCACACAGTAAAAGCACTGTTTGATATATTTTGTATGCCAAAAATGTCAAAACTGTACAATACCTGTTATATAATAGCCCTTGTTAAAATTATCTCATATTGTTCTTTTTCTTCCTCCTCCCCCTCCTCCTCCTGCCCCTCCTCCTCCCCTCCACCCCCTCCTCCTCCTCATCATCATCATCCTCAGCATTATCGTTATTGTTCCGCAATGTCTCTCGCTCTTCCTCCTGTATTTTTGCAGGAATTTTATATATGTATTGGAGAGTTAAAACAAGAACATATTCGACAGACAAGAAATTAAAAGAGAAAAATAGCCGAGGTCAAGGTTTGACAAGATCAAGGTCGAGAACTGACTGATTGGTAATGGCGTCCGATTCATGCTCAGAATCACAGTATTGGCTGTATGTTGGTAGGTTGATAAGTAGACACGAAAGTAGGTATGTTGGTAGGTTGATTAGTAGACAAGAAAGTAGGTATGTTGGTAGATTGATAAATAGGCACGAAAGTAGGTATGTTGGTAGGTTGATAAGTAGACACGAAAGTAGGTATGTTGGTAGGTTGATAAGTAGACACGAAAGTAGGTATGTTGGTAGGTTGATAAGTAGACACGAAAGTAGGTATGTTGGTAGGTTGATTAGTAGACAAGAAAGTAGGTATGTTGGTAGGTTGATAAGTAGACACGAAAGTAGGTATGTTGGTAGGTTGATAAGTAGGCACGAAAGTAGGTATGTTGGTAGGTTGATTAGTAGACAAGAAAGTAGGTATGTTGGTAGATTGATAAATAGGCACGAAAGTAGGTATGTTGGTAGGTTGATAAGTAGGCACGAAAGTAGGTATGTTGGTAGGTTGATTAGTGGGCAAGAAAGTAGGTATGTTGGTAGATTGATAAATAGGCACGAAAGTAGGTATGTTGGTAGGTTGATAAGTAGACACGAAAGTAGGTATGTTGGTAGGTTGATAAGTAGACACGAAAGTAGGTATGTTGGTAGGTTGATAAGTAGGCACGAAAGTAGGTATGTTGGTAGGTTGATTAGTAGACAAGAAAGTAGGTATGTTGGTAGATTGATAAATAGGCACGAAAGTAGGTATGTTGGTAGGTTGATAAGTAGACACGAAAGTAGGTATGTTGGTAGGTTGATTAGTAGACAAGAAGTAGGTATGTTGGTAGATTGATAAATAGGCACGAAAGTAGGTATGTTGGTAGGTTGATAAGTAGACACGAAAGTAGGTATGTTGGTAGGTTGATAAGTAGGCACGAAAGTAGGTATGTTGGTAGGTTGATTAGTAGACAAGAAAGTAGGTATGTTGGTAGATTGATAAATAGGCACAAAAGTAGGTATGTTGGCAGGTTGATAAGTAAGCACGAAAGTAGGTATGTTGGTAGGTTGATAAGTAGACACGAAAGTAGGTTGTTGGTAGTAGTATGTTGGTAGGTTGATTAGTAGACAGAAAGTAGGTATGTTGGTAGTTGATAAATAGCACGAAAGTAGGTATGTTGGTAGGTTGATAAGTAGGCAAGAAAGTAGGTATGTTGGTAGGTTGATAAGTAGCAAGAAATAGGTATGTTGGTAGGTTGATAAATAGGCAGAAAGTAGGTAGGTTGGTAGGTTGATAAGTAGACACGAAATAGGTATGTTGGTAGGTTGATAAGTAGGCACGAAAGTAGGTATGTTGGTAGGTTGATATAGCAAGAAAGTAGGTATGTTGGTAGATTGTAAATAGGCACGAAAGTAGGTATTTGGGGGTGATAATAGGCACGAAAGTAGGTATGTTGTAGTTGATAAGTAGGCACGAAAGTAGGTATGTTGGTAGGTAGTAGCAGATAGTTGTGTGGGAGGTATAGTAGAGAAAGTAGTATTTGGTAGGTATAAGTAGACACTTATGTTTTGTAGGTTGATAAGTAGACACGAAAGTAGGTATGTTGGTAGGTTGATAAGTAGGCACGAAAGTAGGTATGTTGGTAGGTTGATTAGTAGACAAGAAAGTAGGTATGTTGGTAGATTGATAAATAGGCACGAAAGTAGGTATGTTGGTAGGTTGATAAGTAGGCACGAAAGTAGGTATGTTGGTAGGTTGATAAGTAGGCACGAAAGTAGATATGTTGGTAGGTTGATAAATAGGCACGAAAGTAGGTAGGTTGGTAGGTTGATTAGTAGACAAGAAAGTAGGTATGTTGGTAGGTTGATAAATAGGCACGAAAGTAGGTATGTTGGTAGGTTGATAAATAGGCACGAAAGTAGGTATGTTGGTAGATTGTTAAATAGGCACGAAAGTAGGTAGGTTGATAAATAGGCACGAAAGTAGGTATGTTGATAGATTGATAAGTAGGCACGAAAGTAGGTATGTTGGTAGGTAGCTAGGCAGATAGTTGTGTAGGTAGGTAGGTAGGTAGGTAGATAAGTCAGTATTACGGGAAGAAAGCTGGTATTATTATAGGTAGGCAGTACGTTGTACCTATTTCTGTGCCTACCACCCCACCTACTTACCTATCTACGCCGAAGCTACTGCCTTCTTTAGTAATCAGGTTTCGACAGTTGGTGTATCTTGGAGACTTACAAGGACATAACACTCTGGGGGAAAAACCCATAGGAAAGAGGATATATAACAGGCACACGCAGAAAGGGAAGACAGCTGTTTAACAGAGAGGATACGGCGTCAGAAGTTGGAAGGACAGATTATGTTTACCACCATGGCTATATGTATAGAATGTATATACTGTAGTTGCATTCGTTGGCTATTTAACATATATAATTTCATTCGTTGGCTATATGGCTATATGTATAGAATGTAAAGACTTTCATTCGTTGGCTGTGGCTATATGTATAGAATGTATAGCCTTGCATTGGTTGGCTGTATGGCTATATGTAAAGAATCTATTTAGATGCAATTGTTGGCTATATGGCTATCTGTAAGAATGTATATAGTTGTATTCGTTTGGCTATATGGCTATTTGTACAAAATGTGGTGGCTTGCATTCGGTGCATAGTTATCAAGATGACAACTGAAAGGTAGTTCTTATTGTCGTCATATCCAAACATATAAAATACCTGTTTACTAGCTAACGTATCATTTTGCCAAGCTACCTACCCTGTCACACATGCATTCTCTCATCGGCATACTTGTAAAGGGTGTAATTTTAATTGACTGTGCAGTGTTTTAAAACATCGCCGGTGCAAGTTTTGTAATTATACCTACTATGTTGCACGACTTTACTTACCTTGATTGAGTAAGATTAACGAAGCCAGCTATCTACCCACGCATATTTGTTTATTTAAAGTTACATGTCCCTTACAGGACGTTGCAGTCAATACCAGTATGTTTCAGCTGCTGTTGATGTTCTTGACAAGATTACACTCAGCAGTTTGCCATTGCTTTCTGAGCGACCGGCTCACATACCCCTGTAAGAAACGAACGCGACGCGAGCCGCTACCGAATCTCGCGCAGCTGTGTCCCCCACTTGGATATACGGGATTACGGAGAAAGGGAGACGCATATACCCACCGACCAAAACACCTAACTACTTACTGCACTTACACACACACACACACAACACACACACACACACACACACACTCTCTCTCTCTCTCTCACACACACACACACACACTCACACAAAGCGTATAAAGTCGTACATTGTTTTTATCCGCCATGGCTTGGGGCCATACATAAAAATGTGGGATTATGAACCACTCCTGCAGCTTATGAATTCGACGAGAAAATTGACAAACTCTGCGCTGTGTGTGCTACGGAAAATCGATGCTCGATATGTGTCTTGCTAGGCTTAACCTCCCCTCCCCCCTCTCCTCCTACTCCCCAGGTCTGGATACATTCCGCTTGTATTTGTGTGTGGCCGCTACAGCCGACAAAGCCTGGCAGAACATTGGAGAGTTGACGGAGCAGTACTGCATGCTTGAAGACATTGATGCTGGGGTCCTGGTGGCATTGTTTACAGATCAGCGGTCAAACTCGCTATGTTCTTGGTCATTGTGTTTCTGTATTTATTTGTTTGTTTGTTTGCTTTGAAATCCGGTGCTGTAGCGCAGAGGTTATGAATACAATTCGTAAAAAAAATAAAAGCGCATACCGCTTTTGACATATAGTTGTTGGCGATTTGGAAGCAGACCGTCTTGCGTTGGTTTCCATACAATGGTATTAATGCTGGTCGTTCATAAAGCAATAAAAAAAACTACTGAATGTAAACTTGACAAGAAATCACAAACAGCCAAAAATGCTTGGGTTGAATGCGACGCACTTTAAAGGATATGCGGCTAACTAACTTTGTTTTGAAAATAGCATTATCGATCAGGGGGAAATTAAAGCATTCATAATCCAGGAATGACGGTGTTCATGTAACTGCTGGGACAGAGCCATTCAAAAAAGATCTATGATGAAATATACACAATAACGATTGGGACTGAAACAACTGAGAAGAAATTAGCGAATACACATGTACAGTAAGGGACAGGACAGTCACATTTAGGTCATAACACATGTAAACACTCACACGCACACACACACACACACACACGTGGATAGATACACACACACGTGCACACACACACACACAAACACATACACACACATTGAGATAGAGAGTTGGGAAGGGGGAGAGAGAGAGTGATGTAAGAACAGTCGAGAGAGAGAGAGAGAGAGAGAGAGAGAGAGAGAGAGAGAGAGAGAGAGAGAGAGAGAGAGAGAGAGAGAGATGTAAACATATGTGAACAGTCCTATAGGCAGGAACAAATCAGGTCACATCAGATAAAAGAAGCGATGGGGAGTCACCGACAGACAAGAAATACATTGCCAAGTCACGATACTAGCACAGGTGCGTGACTGAAGATTTAATTGTATTGAGGTCGATTCCCCAAACTCCAAACTCGTCCTTCAACCCGATGCAATGGGTTATTGTTGTCAATGTCAAGGAAGTTCACATCAATGAATTCACAACACACTGTCTACATCTGGTCAAGGTGAATCACATATATTGACTGCCACTTTCCGCGCATTAATTCATATTGACGTCTGAAGTGGATTTTCAGTTTATATTTTTCACAGCTTATACTTTTCACAGTTTACACTTTTCACAGTTTAAACCGTCCAGAGTAGCCGTCTATGACTTAAAGATCGTGAACGCAGCTTTATAATTCCATCTCATTGGGTTCGATGTCAATCGTAGCCGATTTAGGAGCAGATGGCTGTACGTCTGTTTTCACTGTGTTGGGAGAATCGGTCGTTTGGACATCAATGGCAAGCTGTATACGCAGAACAATAGATAATAAATAGCATATTCACATCAATCCAAAGCTACCAATGTCAAACTTGGACATTATCCTTCTGCATCATCCTCATGTGCGACGCTGATAAGCATGGGCGGTCGTGTTTCGCCATCTCACAAGATCACCTGAGTCGTGGATCAGCCCTGCGCTCTTGTCTCGACCATAACACGTGGCCAAACCATCCAGGTATTTACTTCTCTGCCTTCCCTTTGTTCTGTTCCCTTCAATCTTGCCAGTTGCCATCATGTACTCCAACTTGTTTCTTCGCATAATGTGTCAAAAATTGAAGACTGTCAAAGTCTTTCTCTAATCAGTTTACGGTTTTCATTTGTTTCTTGTAGGAATTTGTCATTGGATTTTCTGTGTGTCCATGGTATTCTTCGCATTGTCCTCAGAAACCACATTTTCACAGCCATCAGATGTTTTTTTCAGCTTGTCTGTCCATTGTCCACGCTTCACATCTATACACAAGAATGGGTTCTCGGTACAATTGACATCTTGTTATTAGTCTGTATGTTTTCCATCTTGCAAAAAGGTTACCTTCCTCGTAGCGATTCTCCTTTCAGATGTTATGACTGTTCCAAGATAGGTATACGGGTTCACTTGTTTAATAATATTCCTATTTACCTGAAAGTGTTGTGTGTGTGTGTGTGTGTGTGTGTGTGTGTGTGTGTGTGTGTGTGTGTGAGTGTGTGTGTGTGTGTGAGTGTGTGTGTGTGTGTGTGTGTGTGTGTGTGTGTGTGTGTGTGTGTGTGTGTGTGTGTGTGTGTGTGTGTGTGTGTGTGTGTGTGTGTGTGTGTGTGTGTGTGTGTGTGTGGTGTGTGTGTGTGTGTGTGTGTGTGTGTGTGTGTGTGTGTGTGTGTGTGTGTGTGTGTGTGTGTGGGTGTGTGTGTGTGTGTGTGTGTGTGTGTGTGTGTGTGTGTGTGTGTGTGTGTGTGTGTGTGTGTGTGTGTGTGTGTGTGTGTGTGTGTGTGTGTGTGTGTGTGTGTGTGTGTGTGTGTGTGTGTGTGTGGTGTGTGTGTGTGTGTGTGTGTGTGTGTGTGTGTGTGTGTGTGTGTGTGTGTGTGTGTGTGTGTGTGTGTGTGTGTGTAGTGTGTGTGTGTGTGTGTGTGTGTGTGTGTGTGTGTGTGTGTGTGTGTGTGTGTGTGTGGTGTGTGTGTGTGTGTGTGTGTGTGTGTGTGTGTGTGTGTGTGTGTGTGTGTGTGTGTGTGTGTGTGTGTGTTTCTTTCTTTTCGCTTATCCTATTACATGACATTGCTGTCAACACCAGAATTTGACCGCCGTTGTTACATTGTGGTATTTATTTCTTCCTAGTGACGACCATAATCTGTGTCTTCTCACAATTTAATTATAACCCTAGTTGTTCACTGTGTGGAACAACCGCATCTACTACATCCTGCCCATTATCTGCAGTCAATACTGTATCATCCAAGTGTCTAATGTTATTGGAGCACTTTAAAATAACTTAACTTGGACGCCCATTTTCTTATGAAGTTATGGCTGTCGGTATGATACTGGCCACATGACCCATCAGGTCCAGATTTAAATATACCCAGGTTTGGGTTCCTCGTGTCTGTTGCTGCACTGTCTACTCCATCCCAGGGAGCCATCGCTACATCGGCCTTAGAATCTAGCTCACCGCTCAAAGGAGCGGAAGCAATTCAGTCTGTCATCCTGATAATTTCCTCGCATAACCACATTCATTCAGTAGCAAGTCCTTTGCAGAACCTCGCTCCCATAACAACCTTCTGGAAAACCTCTCCGTCAAAAGCAAGATGTCCCGCGTCCTTGGGAAAAACACCCATTTGCTGTTTGCGTCTTTTCCAGCATATTGCTGGTATTATCAGCATATTGCTAGTCCATCGACTTTCCAAACGGGTCAGTTTGTTGTCTGCCAGATCAAGTAGACCACACTGTGACCAGACACTCCCATGATATATAACAGCATGACCTCCAAGGGGCAGCCGAGGAAGCGCAGTCGCTAGCTTGCTTGCCTTCCGGTCCGGTGGTCGTGTTTTCGAATCTTGATCGATCTGGAACCCCGGTTTGACACAGCTTAAACTAGATGCTAGGACAAGTCATGGCAAGTAGAAAGTCGGAGCTATACCGACCACTTCATCCACAGGGTGTTGACTGACCACTTCATCTATAGGGTGTTGACTGACCACTTCATCCACAGGGTGTTGACTGACCACTTCATCCACAGGGTGTTGACTGACCACTTCATCCACAGGGTGTTGACTGACCACTTCATCCACAGGGTTTTGACTGACCGCTTCATCCACAGGGTGTTGACTGACCACTTCACCCACAGGGTGTTGACTGACCACTTCATCCAAAGGGTGTTGACTGACCACATCATCCAAAGGGTGTTGACTGACCACTTCATCCACAGGGTGTTGACTGACCACTTCATCCACAGGGTGTTGGCTGACCACTTCATCCGCAGGGTGTTGACTGACCACTTCATCCACAGGGTGTTGACTGACCACTTCATCCACAGGGTGTTGACTGACCCCTTCATCCACAGGGTGTTGACTGACCACTTCATCCACAGGGTGTTGACTGACCACTTCATCCACAGGGTGTTGACTGACCACTTCATCCACAGGGTGTTGACTGACCACTTCATCCACAGGGTGTTGACTGACCACTTCATCCACAGGGTTTTGACTGACCGCTTCATCCACAGGGTGTTGACTGACCACTTCACCCACAGGGTGTTGACTGACCACTTCATCCAAAGGGTGTTGACTGACCACATCATCCAAAGGGTGTTGACTGACCACTTCATCCACAGGGTGTTGACTGACCCACTTCATCCACAGGGTGTTGGCTGACCACTTCATCCGCAGGGTGTTGACTGACCACTTCATCCACAGGGTGTTGACTGACCACTTCATCCACAGGGTGTTGACTGACCCCTTCATCCACAGGGTGTTGACTGACCACTTCATCCACAGGGTGTTGACTGACCACTTCATCCACAGGGTGTTGACTGACCACTTCATCCACAGGGTGTTGACTGGCCACTTCATCCACAGGTTGTTGACTGACCACTTCATCCACAGGGTGTTGACTGACCACTTCATCCACAGGGTGTTGACTGACCACTTCATCCACAGGGTGTTGACTGACCACTTCATCCACAGGGTGTTGACTGACCACTTCACCCACAGGGTGTTGACTGACCACTTCATCCACAGTATGTTGACTGACCACTTCACCCACAGGGTGTTGACTGACCACATCATCCACAGTATGTTGACTGACCACTTCGCCCACAGGGTGTTGACTGACTACTTCATCCACAGGGTGTTAACTGACCACTTCATCCACAGGGTGTTGACTGACCACTTCATCCACAAGGTGTTGACTGACCACTTCATCCACAGGGTGTTGACTGACCACTTCACCCACAGGGTGTTGACTGACCACTTCATCCACAAGGTGTTGACTGACCACTTCATCCACACGGTGTTGACTGACCACTTCATCCACAGGGTGTTGACTGACCACTTCATCCACAGGGTGTTGACTGACCACTTCATCCACAGGGTGTTGACTGACCACTTCATCCAAAGGGTGTTGACTGACCAGTTCATCCACATGGTGTTGACTGACCACTTCACCCACAGGGTGTTGACTGACCACTTCACCCACAGGGTGTTGACTGACCACTTCATCCACGGGTGTTGACTGACCACTTCATCCACAGGGTGTTGACTGACCACTTCATCCACAGGGTGTTGACTGACCACTTCATCCACAGGGTGTTGACTGACCACTTCATCCACAGGGTGTTGACTGACCACTTCATCCACAGGGTGTTGACTGACCATTTCATCCACAAGGTGTCGACTGACCACTTCACCCACAGGGTGTCGACTGACCACTTCACCCACAGTATGCCGACTGATCACGTCACCCACAGTATGCCGACTGACCACTTCACCCACAGGGTGTCGACTGACCACTTCACCCACATGGTGTCGACTGACCAATTCACCCACAGTATGTTGACTGACCACTTCACCCACAGGGTGTTGACTGACCAATTCACCCACAGTATGTTGACTGACCACTTCACCCACAGGGTGTCGACTGACCAATTCACCCACAGTATGTTGACTGACCACTTCATCCACACGGTGTCGACTGACCACTTCATCCACAGGGTGTTGACTGACCACTTCATCAACAGGGTGTTGACTGACCACTTCATCCACAGGGTGTTGACTGACCACTTCATCCACAGGGTGTCAACTGACCAATTCACCCACAGGGTGTTGACTGACCACTTCACCCACAGGGTGTTGACTGACCACTTCACCCACAGGGTGTTGACTGACCACTTCATCCACAGGGTGTTGACTGACCACTTCATCCACAGGGTGTTGACTGACCACTTCACCCACAGGGTGTCGACTGACCACTTCATCCACAGGGTGTTGACTGACCACTTCATCCACAGTATTTGACTGGCCACTTCACCCACAGTGTGCCGACTGATCACGTCACCCACAGTATTTGACTGACCACTTCTCCCACAGTATGTTGACTGACCACTTCACCCACAGGGTGTTGACTGGTCTATAGAAATATTTGGCTAGCATCATGCGTCCAGCACTTCACGGCAGGAAGATTGGCCCGTTACTACTGGTGCCTTCCAGAACACTTTCTGGTACTTACCTTATGAGACTGGGGGGACACTCGGGTCGCGTGATCACAAAGAAAATGCAACATCGAGATGGATGTGACTGTTGTAAAAGGTATCGAGCACAGGACACGCACTCCGCTGCCCCGACGATGATTTTAACCGGTCACCCTAGTAGAGCCTGCCTGCAAGGGAAGGGACATGGGACGACCCTCAGGAGTCTATACGCTTGTCGCCGCCCCGCCCCGCCTGCATATCAGACGTTCCACGTTCACAACCAGCTCACCCGTGGTCATTCAGTCCTCGACACGTTGGTCCACCACATGAATATGGAAGTATTTGTTTAATTTTGTCTCCAGGACAATGGACGATGCTTGAAAAAGGAAAGTCTGGCATATGGGACTATGACCTCCAGCATGAGAATGGAGGTGGAAGCATTAACAGCCGCCTTCCGGTGGTTGGAGGTGACGGCTTTAATTACGGACTCAACGGAGTATGCTTAGTAAGGAGGAGAAAAGAATGTTTCGTGTGGAATGGCTTGCCTCGCTCCAGAGGTCGAAGATTGTGAGAATTGTATGAATTTTCTGCCCTGGCCACGCGGGTGTGAGGGGGAATGAACAGGCTGATATGCGGGCAGGGAGAATCCATCTCTTAGTGGTAGATTACCTATGGAAAAGGAAGAGGTGGTCGAGTGCCCGAGGGACCAGGTGGAGGTAGCGGTGGAACATACTGAGAACCCGTATGCGTAGAGAATGATATGGCGGGGGATCGGCAGGGATTCTGGACGAACCTCAAAACTGAGAGGAAAGACCAGGAGAACTTTTAATCAGATGGCGGTTGAAACTATTAGTAGTATGATCTTCGCTGGCTGTTGAACTAGGGGGAGAAGCACGTGTGGGAATGTCCTGAGTGCAGTGATATCGTTTCTTAGCTCATAATTAATAACTCATGCCTCATATATGTGCCCAGGACATGCTGGTGTGGTGGGGAACGAGCATGCCAACAGATTGGCTGGGTCAGCACGGTTGGGTGGGGTTCTGGTGTTCGATCAGCCGGACGTGGTCAAGGCTCTTTGGGATCATGTGTATAGTGTGGCAGAACAGATAAATCGTCATGGTCAAGAGAGAATAGTGCTGGGGGAACGACCAGAGTGACAGAACAGATAAATCGTCATGGTCAAGAGAGAATAGTGCTGGGGGAACGACCAGAGTGACAGAACAGATAAATCGTCATGGTCAAGAGAGAATAGTGCTGGGGGAACGACCAGAGTGACAGAACAGATAAATCGTCAAGGTCAAGAGAGAATAGTGCTGGGGGAACGACCAGAGTGACAGAACAGATAAATCGTCATGGTCAAGAGAGAATAGTGCTGGGGGAACGACCAGAGTGACAGAACAGATAAATCGTCATGGTCAAGAGAGAATAGTGCTGCGGGCAACGACCAGGGGATCTTGCCGACACTCCGTTCTCCGAGGAAACGCCAGATTGACACATATTCAGTCTGCAACTGGTACCATAAGTACTATGACTTTTCGCTGGCTGTTGAAGATGAGGACGGAGCTCGACCGAGAATGTCCCGAATGCTGTGATGTCAGTTCTTGACTCAGCTAAACTTAGCTTTACTCAGGACTACGGAACCGACAATCAAGTAAACTGTCTACGGAACCAACAATCAAGTAATCAATCGATAAAATTGTATGTGCTGGAATGGGAAACAGAAACGCTCCAGTTAATTAATAGACATAGTTGACTGTGGGACGGTGACGTCATCCCGCTAGGTAATCCGTTCTGCCTGGCAACACGAGAGGCGGAAGCCCATACTTAGGTCTGATCCGCTTATAGACTGCCGTCATGGGTGTCGGCCCGGGTCTCAGGATGATCACGGTATCAGTCTGGCAGGTCACATTAACATCATCGTACTGACCTCAGTGTGCTGGCCGGAACTGGCTAGGTAAGTCAGACAGTTAGATGGAGTCGTTCATAACATAGGTTGGTTGGTTGGTTGGTGATCGGTTGGTTGGTTGATTGGTTGATTGGTTGGTTGGCTGGTTGGTTGGTTGGTTGGTTGGTTGGTTGGTTGGTTGATTGGTTGGTTGGTGGTGGTTGGGTGGTTGGCTGGTTGGTTAGTTGGTTGGTTGGTTGATTGATGGGTTAATTGGTTGATTGGTTGGTTCATGGGTTGTTTGTGTTTGGTTGATTGGTTGGATGGTTGGTTGGTTGATTGATTGGTTGGTTGGTGGTTGATTGATTGGTTGGATGGTTGGTTGGTTGATTGATTGGTTGGTTGGTGGTTGGTTGGTTGGTTTATTGGTTGGTTGGTAGGTGGTTGGTTGGTTGGTTGGTTGATTGGTGGTTGGTTAGTTGGTTGGGTGGTTGGTTGGTTGGTTCGTTCGTTCATTCCTTTGTTCATTCGTTGGTTCGTTAGTCGATTGGATGTTTGGCTGGTTGATTAGCTGGTTGGTTGGTTAGTTCGTGTATTCTTTCGTTCGTTGGTCGATTCATTGGCTGGTAGGTTGTTCAACGTGCGTGGTTGGTTTATTGCTTGGATGGTTGGCTGGCTGGGTGATTAGTTAACTGGTTGGCTGGCTTGCCGGATGGAAAATTAGTTTGTTAGGTGATGGTTTAGTTGAATGTTTAGGTAATTGGTTGGTTGGTTTTTTGGCTAACTGGCTGGCTGGTTGGACAGTTGGCTGCTTTGGTGATTGATTAGTTGAATTGTTAGTTAGTTGGCTGGTTGATTGGTTGGTTTGCTTATATGTTTATATATGTTATGCTTATTGTTCTTTTGTTGTTAAAGAATTGCTTCATAAGAGATGTTGAATGAAAGAATGTATGAGAGGAAATAGAGAAGAAGCATGCCCAATTCTTTTCGTTCGTTCGTTCGTTCGTTCGTTCGTTCATTTGGTTGATTGGTTCGAATTAACAAAATCCCACATTTCTGTTCATTAATGTCCTTACATTGGTTTCATTTTTCTGACTGTAGTGATTTTGGTTTATTCGTTGCCGAAGACATGTTGCCGCAACGCCGTGCGTTATGTGTTCTAGATGTCCTGTAATGCGTTATGTGTTCTAGATGTCCTGTAATGCGTTATGTGTTCTAGATGTCCTGTAATGCGTTATGTATTCTAGATGTCCTGTAATGCATATTCGCTAGACTACTAGTTCTCAATTTTAATACCATAATTAACACATCCTTGCGGCAGTTGACTTCTCTACCCCCCCCCCTCCCCCCATACACACACACACACACACACACACACACACACACACACATCATTAGCTTATCTTGCAGTATGTGTGCAGTTAGTAAATCCATACACACGCACATTGGAATTGGTCAGCTTCGCAACAATAGAATCACAAATGACGGAATGGGCGTTGCAGATATGAAGAATTTGTCAACAAACACAAAACAAAAAGATATGGATACAAATACATTAACACATTTGTAAAAAAAACAAAATTCACGTAATTGGAGTCGTTTAAACCCGAGGGTACAAAAGTCACAATTGAGGGTCGCGAGATCAGCTTACCGAAAATTAAGTAGTATATAAAGTATAATCTATAGGGAAATATGCGGGAAGGGAAAGTCTCTCTATGCAGAGTAGACAGGAGTCGGGTGGGCACAGAGAAAAGAAAGGGTAGAGTACACAGATAGAGAAGTGGGAATGAGAGAGGACTAAGGGGCGAAAGCAGGGGTGGCCAACCTTTTCAGCAGGTGGGCCAAATTTCAGAAATAATATTTCCTGCCGGGCCACACACCTATTTTTGTGTGTGTTGTTGTTAATTAAAGTAAACAAGCAAGCTTGCTACAGCTTCGACCACATCGTCGCTTCCCAGTAGGTGAGATCGTGGTCAAACGCTTGCCTGGTTTAATGTAAAAAAGAAAAATATACATCTTATTAATTAAGTGATCATTCCCTTGTAGACGAGTATTAACGTCATTTAGGTGGCTAGTTATATCGACCAGAAATGCAAAGTCGCAAACCCACTCTTTGTCTTCAAACTCTAGGATACTTTTCGACTTGCTTGCAAAGAATGATTGTATTTCTTGCTGCACATCAAACACTATTTTCAACATTTTGACACAGGTCAGCCATCTTACTTCTGCATAAAATGTAACGTCATTATAATCTGAGTCCAAAGACTTTAGAAATTCTTGGAACTGACTGTGATTCAACCAGTTCGACTTAATGAAGATCACTATTTTTAAGACCACTTTCATGACATGGTCCATTTTGAGGGACTTCGAACATAAATTCTCCTGATAAATAATGCAGTGAAACTTTAGCATTGAAGTGCTACCGACTTTGGAGGCCTCATTTTCAATAAAGTTTACTAAATCTTCGAGTTTCCCAACTATTGCCGGAAGACCATCCGTTGTTAAGCCTGATAAGTTGTTAAGTTGTAACGAAAAGCGATTCAATGTCGATGTAACTGCCTCTAACAAATCTCGCGACATAGTAGTGTCCTTAAGTGGATACAGTGACGCTTATTCTTCTATCTTTTTTAAAATGGACATCAACACCCCTGATAAAAATTGCCAGTTGGGCAGTATCTGCCACATCTGTGCGTTCATCCAATGCTAGAGCATAAAATGTAAACTCGGATGTTCGACTTTTCAAATTATCTTCAATATGTTTTATAATGTCGTCCACACGCCTAGTAATAGTCTGACTTATTTTTGAGAAATTCTTCTTCTCGTCTGGACACAGAATTTCAACGACGCTCTCCAAACATTCCTTAACCATTTCACCATCTGAATATGGCTTCGATTTCGTTTTTTTTTTCTAGTATCATGGCTACTGCACAACTAGCTTTTACATAGCATGTTGACTCTGAACCCGCTCTAGTAAACATCTTTTGTTGTGCAGACATTTAAACAAAAAGTCATTAGTTGGTCTTGTCGAAATTGCCCTTTGTACTTATTAATCTTATTTGCATGTTTTGTCTCGTAGTGCCGTTTGATGTTATACTCTTTCAAAACAGAAACAGATTCGTTGCATATCAAGCGTATGGGCTTTGTTTTAATTTCCACGAAAAATAAAATAGTTTATAGTTTAGCTATCTTGAAAACTTTTAAATTCTGCTGTGATTATTCTCTTCTTTGGTCCAACGTCTTTACTAGTTGACGCCACGGAAGGTCTTCGTTTTTAACTGGAAAAAAAAATTAAATAAAACACCACGGGTAATACTAATTAATAATAATTAATTAATGAACATTACATAAATAAAACGTTTCGGGGTTTACTTACCTATAGAATCGATATGGTAGACAGGATACTTGGTTAAAGTAGATTGAACTCTTATTATAAATATGATAAATATATATTTTAACGTCGATCGCAAAACCTCTCCAAATACAGTGGCGATAATAGAACGAAACTACAGAATAACACGGAACTTTGTCAAGCTGGACTGAAAGGATTTATGAGTATGAGCCCGATAGCGTTGCGAGCTTCCCGAAGACGCCGAAGACCACAGAACATATATATCAGAAGTTGAAGTCTCATATTAAATTTTATTAACACCTAGAGTCGGAAAAGAAAAAGAAAAAAAAAAACAAACAAACTAATTAACCTTGAGTGCCAAATAGCGGGATATTTGAAATAGCTAAAATCTATGAATTTCCCCGAAAATCTAGGATATTTACAATAGCCCAAAATCAATGAATTTTTCCAAAAATGCGAGATATTTCAAATTTCTCTCAGCTGTAATTTAAAAATATATGATACGAACAACTAATAATATAATGTTATTTTGATCATATATACAATAAAGTTAACATTTATGTTCATTTGGCCTAGCTCCGCGGGCCGCAACATGACTCCCGGAGGGCCGCATGCGGCCCGCAGGCCTCGTGTTGGCCACCCCTGGGTGAAAGGGTCTAATTTTTTTTTGCGGGGGGGGGGGGGGGGGTTAAATCAGGCTAAATGAACTTTGTGTGTGGATACCGGGGCACTACAGCAAAAGTGATCCCGCATGAAACATGCAGTATTTTCAGGTCTTCTTGTGAAATCTTGTGTGAGACATGCAAGAGTGAATAGCTGCGACCTGGATATCAGACACACAACAATGACATATGTAGACACCGGTTTGTGGACATCACTATTAACAACCGAATGATGACTAAATCTGTTGGCCAAGAATAAGCCGATTTCGCTGAAGTATTTCATGGCGCACAGTTTGCGGAGAGGGAATGGATGGCAGTGTAGACACAGATAGCACTAGAACATATTTGGGTAGCAGTGTAGAAACGATAGCACTAGAACATATTTGGACATCAAAGGAAATAAAACATAGCACCAAACTTAGACTATTTATGCCCAGTACTACAGTAAGGACTAGAAACACAGAAAACGACTGCAAGAATGACTAACAAACTTCACATGTGTCATTAATTTAGTACCCGCCCTGAATAGTGGAATTTAAGTGGTATGACAGATCACTAATGTATACAGCTCGCGGAGAGAACTAAATAAAGTCAAGTGAATCAGGAAGTGGAGAAAAGATGTTGGCCCTGGACACGACACATTGAGAACACCTGGGGATGATATAAATGGACACTACACATTGAGAACACCTGGGGATGGTATAACTGGACAGGACACATTGAGAACACATGAGGATGGTGTAACTGGACACTCTCTGTCTGGAAACCGCAAGGCGAATGACATAGTGTGACGGCTAAAAACAAACATAGGAAAGAATTAATGATAGAAATTGGAAAGATCCTCAAATGATATTGCAGAGCTGAAATATAACAGAAACGTTCTTAGAATATCGTTGACCAAGAAGAATAAATAGACTGAAATTCTACCAGATCTGAACAAGGAAGAAATCTGGCGCACACACAGTGTCATATCTGATAAACTGAAACATAGTTGCCATATGAACTGATTGAAGGCCAAACACAAAGTCGGTTTGGACCATACATGGTACACAATCAAATGAACCAGTACTTGAATGTAAATTTGCGTTCACTAGGCATTGCAATTACGGAAGATACCACGACATAAAACAAATAACACGATGATTGTAATATGGCGATATATCGTCCCTCTGTCCAAATGGGAAGTCAAATTCTGGCGTTGTATTATCCATCGACACTCAGTCAGGTAAACATCTCTGGCTTACAATGACGAATGATGGTGGGCGTGGCTTGTGGAAGCAGAAGCAGGTGTAAATCGGCGCCAAGCTGGACACCAGACATTGAAGACACACAGTGACGCTTTGTTGTTTAAATTGCAGTAATTGTGCTAACTCTATTAAACTTTGAATCTTTGTGACAACTGGCAAGCTTGATGCAAAACAAGCAAGGGAAAGACACAGATGAATACCTGGAATGGCATGGCGATATCAGGGCAACACAGATACGATCAAAGGCTGCCTGCTGATCGGTGAGATGGCAAACCACCACCGTCCGCGCTTATCGGTATGGCACATGATGATAGTGATGCTTATTCTTCAACCGATTATCAGTGGTTTGCTATAGAATCAGTTTAAGGCGGTATATATGTGTTAAGCACCTGGTCTTGCTGTACTGTACACAAAGAAAAGTATCTGGTCGTGACGTTTTTACAAGAATCAGATCTGAGTTGATGTCATGCTACATGGCTTGAGTACAGCCTCACCGACCGTAGCTGCGCCAGGGGCTTCTTCTATCTCAGAAGGTTATCAACCGGTGGGGAATTTCCCCCCCCCCCCCGGGGGAATATTAGGGTTTCCGGGGGGGGGGGGGGGGAGGGGGAATGAAGACCATTTCAAGTTCGCGTTAATACAAGAACCGATTACTTGATATTGTACAATTATGTACGTCTCATCCTTCTAAAATTCATTTTATAAAGTAAGTAGACCCACAAATCATGTTTTATGTGGATGTCTAGACTTGTTTTAGTATATGCTATTAAATTTACCTTCCATTTGTACGTATACTGTGTAGTGGTGGGGGAATTTTTAGATAGGAAATATGAAAGGGGGGAGGGGGGAATGACGTTCTGAAAATACGGTGAAGGGGGATACGGGCAAAATGTTTGATAGGAAGCGAGGGGGGGGGGGGGAATTGACGTTCTGAAAATATGGTGAAGGTGGGCACGGGCCAAAGAAGGTTGAGAACCACTGTTCTATCTGTTCCCCGCACACAACGTCTCGCGCAGCCCGCGAGCCTCTGACGTCAATGTTGGTAATTCTGGTGGTTGCGCCTGCGTTACCGCTTCAGCTAACGGTAGCAGGAAAAACCTGAAGATAACGGGCGGACGAATCGGTTCCATCTCTGCCAATCGTCGTTTCGTCTCTGTGTGAGTTTGTAAATAACCCGAGAGCTCTTCACATCGATCAATACATCTGGATATACGTTACATGTATGATCTGCAACGTTTGTAGTGTTGTTTGTTCGTTTGACAACAATATTTCTTGAATCTGGTTTACTGTGATTCAGACTGGAACCTTGTGGACTTAATTTCCGTGGATTGCTTTTGTTTTAGCGACGTTGGCAGCCAGTTGACGGTGTGTCGTGTCGCGGCCTGCACTCAATCACGATCTAGGTATAGCAGACATTACACAGACAGGTAAACCCGTCTTTGTTCGCTGCACGTCATTCTGTTTTTGTTATCTCTTGCTTTTGTTGCGAACAGTTTTGCCATTGATGCATTTAAAACATACCTGTACACGCTTTGAGAAATACATATTTACACTTGTATTCACCTACTTAAATGTACACATACATACATACAAACACACACAATTTCACACGCGCGCATGCACACACACACACACACACCACACACACACACACACACACACACACACACACACACACACACACACAAAATCAAATCAAATCTAATCAACTTTATTTTAAAAGGGTCACAAATTTGGCACGCAGGCCCGTCTTACATTCGGCCCTTCCAATCACTCATCTTTCGTCCATCTAGAGCATTATACATTCACATAGGAAGGAAAAAACAACAATGTGAAATGAATGTTGTAAACATAAACAAGGCAAATTACCATCTCCCACCTACCCACACATCACCCCACCCACACATCACCCCACCCACACACACACACCCAGCCACACACATCCCCACCCAACCACACACACACACCCAGGGACACATACATACCCCACCAACCGACCCATCCCCATCCCGCACATCCCCCACCCACACACACTGCCCTCACCTGTTCCCCCAACCCAAATCCCGTGCCCACCCACATACACATCCTAACCCACACACCCATCCCCAACCCACACATCCATCCCCAACCCACACATTCTTTCCCCACCCACACCTCCAACCACCCATCCACAACCAGACCTCCATCAACCACATATTCTCCACCCACGCACACACATCCCCCACCATTCCACATCGCACATCCTCTCACATATCCCCAAACCATACACACACATCCCCACCAACTGTCATCTCCCTACCCACACACACACACACACACACACACACACACACAAACATCTCCCTAATCACCTACACATCCCCAATCCACTCACACACACCCACCACCCACACATAATCCTCCACCCACCCACAGTTGCCCTAACCCAAATCCCACCACACAATATTCCCAAACCATGCACCACATACACATATCCCTCACCCACACATCCCACACCCACATAACACCACACATCCCCCACCTACACACCACACACATATCCCCACCCACATACCACACAATATCCCCATCCACACCCATACAGATACCCTCACCCACCCACCCTGCACATACCCCCACCCACACACCACACAAATCCCCCACCCACACATACATCCCTAACCCACATACCACACACATATCCCCAACCAATCACACACACACCTCTCCCCACCCACGCACACATTCCCCACCCACCCATCCACCAACACACTCACTCACCCACACAGCCTCCACTACACACCCACACACCCCAACCAATCACCTCCCAACCACCCACCCCCAACCAAACCTCTCGATCACACATATCCCCACCCACACATCCTCCACTATGCTCCCACACACCCCCAACCACCCACCTCCAACCAAACATCTCTGAATCACACCTCTCCCCACCCACACACACACATTCTCCACCCATCCAACAACACACACTCACTCACCCACACATCCTTCCACTATGCACACACACACACCCCCAACCTTCCACCCCCAACTAAACATCTCTCGATCACACATATCCCCACCCACACACATCCTCCACCCACTAACGCATCTTGCCCTGACACATAACCCTAAGCCACCTACACTACACGCCACTCAACCCCACCCACACATTCCCCAGCCATGCACACATACTTCCCCCAACCACCATACATCCCCATCTCATCCACACATAACCCCCCCCCCCCCCCCCACCACACCCATATACACATTCCCAGCACCCATCACACACATCCTCCACCCACACACTATCCCCCACCCACACACATATCTTCACCCACCCACCACAAACATACTCCTCGCCCACACACCATGCATATCCCGCACCAACACACCACACACATATCCCAAACCCACACACCATACACTTCTCCCCACCCGCCCTTACATCCCCAATCCACCCACACACATCCTCTACCCACACAACCCCACCACCCACACAATCTTCCCACAAACCATCCACACATCTCCATCCACCCACATACATCCCCCACCCATACACACATCCCACACAACCATTCCCACACCCCTACACCCATTCCCACACCCCTACTTTCACCCCCACACATCCATCCACACACCCCACCAACACCCACAAATTTCACTACCCACCAACACCCACACACCCCAACCCATCCAAACGCAAACCCCCACCCACACACCCACACCACACACCCACACATCCCTCACACACACATATCCCCCCACACATATCCCCACACATACACATCCTCCACACACACTCACATATCCTCACATCTAGACACATACATAATGCCTCACGTGAGCATTGAAACTAGTATGAACAAACTCCCACACATTACTAACACACATACATTGACAATTGTTGTGAGCAGTCTCATAAAATTGTTAAACATGGAGAAAAATGTGTACATATACAGTGTGTGATGTAAAAAAATAGTGATGCTCCCACACACAGAGATACACACAGAGACAGACACACACACACACACACACACACACACACACACACACACACACACACATACACACACACACACAGGCACACACACACACACACACACATTCACTCTCACACTCACTCATTCTGTCTTTCACTCACACTCACTGACTCTCTCACTCAAATTACAGTAATGTACATACGCTTGTATTATACATGATAAAATCAAATGGTATTCAACTAATAATATGACAGATGAGAATACACAAACATATGGATTCGCGTGTTACATGACATGCGTGTTACATGACATGCATCTGCTCAATTCTCACTCTCTCTCTCTCTCTCTCTCTCTCTCTCTCTCTCTCTCTCTCTCTCCCTCTCTCTCTCTCTCTCTCTCTCTGTATTCTTTCATATACACACACTCACACGCATGCACGTGCACACGAACACACATTAGCACATCCACTCTCATACTGTCTCTCTCTCTCTCTCTCTCTCTCGCTCACTCTCTCTCTATCTCTCTCTCTCTCTCTCTCTCTCTCTCTCTCACACACACACTCACTATTTCCCTCATTCATTTACTCTCTCCATCTTCATTCACTTTATCTCTAACTCTCTTACTCTCTTTCTCTCTCTCACTCATACACAGACAGACACCCTCACGCTATCACTCAATGTTTCACTCACTCTCACTTACCCTAGCGCACTCACTCACTCACTCTTTTACTCGCTCTCTCTCTCTCACTTGCACACACACACGCACACACACACACACACACACACTCTCTCTAACACTCATTCACTCACTCACACACACTCACTCTCTCACTCATTCACTCCTCACTCATTCAGTCACTTACTCACTCTCTCTCTCTCTCACACAATCCTTCACACACACACACACACACACACACACACACACACTCTCACAATCACGCTCTCTCACACATACACATACACAAGAACGCACACTCCCTCACTCATGCTCACATATACACGTAAGCATGCATGCAATGACACATTCCCTCACCATTTCTCGCTCAATCACTCTCTCCACACACATGCATGCACGTGCGCACACGCACACACATTCACTCTCACACTCTCTGACAACCACTTTCTCTGTCTCTCTCTCTCTCTCTGTCTCTCTCTCTCTCTCTCTCTCTCTCTCTCTCTCTCTCTCTCTCTCTCTCTCTCTTTCCCCACACGTACACACATATACAGTGAACAATTATAGTTAAACAATTATAATGAGCAATTATACCAGTAAATGAATTATATGAATTATGGTGGCATATAGTCGGTATGGATTAAGTATTGAAAGAGTTTTCGGTTAAATGTGTAGGGACTCATTGGAGTTTTCAGATCTGGAGGAAGATCATTCCGTAAGTGAGCACCAGAATAGGGAAACATGTTTTGTATAAGTCCAATCTAGGCTTTGGAACATGTAACAAATTTAGGCGCTTGCTGTTCATTGCATTAGATTAAATCAGCGGTAGAAGATACTCTGGGGTATTTTGAGATATAATTTTATTCACTAATTTGGCTTTGTTAAAAAGGAAGCGCTTTCGAAGTGGTAGTAGTCTTAGATGATTGTATAAATTATTACTTTCAACGTGCTTTATGCCAGAAACTAGACGTATAGCGCGGTTTTGTAGAGAACATAGTCGCTTTGAATTAGATTTAGGGCAACCATCCCAAACTGTGGAACTGTAATCGAGATGTGATTGGACATATCATGTATAGAATAGTTTATAGTGTGCTTTCGTCTAGGAAGTGCTGGATTTTAGCAAGTTGGTAAACTTTTTGTGCTGTTGTCTTGGTAAAAACGTGAACAGAGAGCTTCAGCTCAAATGGCTGTCAATTGAAAGACCTAGTGTTTTTTGTTCATTCACATTAACAATAGGTAACGTGTCAATGCGGAGTTCGAGCGGTGCTCCAGTTATGGCTAGTGTCTGTAGTTTTTGTCTGGTCGTTATTAGCATGGATTTGGCTGTGTAGATGTTAACACACACACACACACACACACACACACACACACACAACACACACACACACACAACACACACACACACACACACACACACACACACACACACGCCACTCCACAGAGACAACACCAAATAGAAAAAATAAGAAAGCACCAAAGATATACCCACAATACACTCACCTCAGGCTTATCCCCATATGTGCATGCCAATCAATGTCTGTGGCAAAGCTAAATGCAGATCCTACCACTGGGTCGTGAAATTTAGATCTTCACACAGTCTACACCAGGGCATAATGAGATGCGGTGCCCAGTTCCCATCCTCGGTGTCTTTCCTGCCCACTCTATTCCCAGAATATCCTGAACACCTGGCACACACTTTCATGAGGCAGACATTCTCTTACGGGAGCCTATCATCTTGCCAATGCTGCGGATTTAACCCGAGCCACAAAGTTGAGCTGTGCTGAGTTGAGCTAAGAAACGACATCACGGCACTCAGGACATTCCCACAACGCGCCCCGTCCCCTCGTTCAACAGCCAGCGAAGAGTTATACTGCTAATGGTTCTAACTGCTTTCTGATTGAAAATTCTCCTGGTCTTCCGTCTTAATTTTGAGACTCGTCCAGAGCCAACGCCGATCCCCGCCATATCATTCTGTCCACATACGGATGCCCAGTCTGTTTCTCATCTTCCTCCACTTGGCCCCACATCGACCGACCAGTGTCTTGGTGGTAGCCGTGGTACAGCAAGGTATATTACGCATGTATATTAACTTGGTGCGTCTTCCAGCCTCTGTTTCTTTCTCCTACTTCCGTGAGCTCCACACAATTCATGTGTGTTTATTTATTTTGTCTAGTGTGGCATCTAGTCTCTTCTTCCTTCTCTATTTCTATGAAATCCAAGCAATACATGTGTGTTTATTTATGTCGTCTAGTGTGTCATCTAGTCTCTTACTTCCTTCTCCACTTCTATGAACGCCAAGCCTTGTGAGTCCCTCAGCCTCTATTTGTTTTCTTCTACTTCCATGACTGGCAAACAATACACATATGTGTCTATTTATGAACATTCTTCCTGCGCGACACTCGATAGCCTGCTAGCCTGGCGGCCAGTGAGCATCTGTCCGAATCTCATCACAGACGGGGGATTCATACATAGACTTGTGTTCCAAGGTGGAACTTGTTAAAATGGGTACCAGGAAAATTCGCTGGAAGTAAACACGGTGGCCGCGATATTTATCACGTTCCCCATCGGGTGTCTATAGGTCTAATAATGTGGAAGGGGGGGGGGGGGGGGAGGGAATATCTCTATATACTCAATACTTGATCACATCCTCCATCGGGCGTCTGTTGGTGAAGTAATGTAGAGATAACTCTATATAATCAATACTGATCACATCCCCTATCGCGCGTCTGTTGGTGAAATAATGTAGAGATAACTCTATATAATCAATACTGATCACATCCCCCATCGCGCGTCTGTTGGTGAAATAATGTAGAGATAACTCTATATAATCAATACTTTCACATCCCCCATCGCGCGTCTGTGGTGAAATAATGTAGAGATAACTCTATATAATCAATACTGATCACATCCCCCCATCGCGCGTCTGTTGGTGAAATAATGTAGAGATAACTCCTATAATCAATACTGATCACATCCCCCATCGCGCGTCTGTTGGTGAAATAATGTAGAGATAACTCTATATAATCAATACTGATCACATCCCCCATCGCGCGTCTGTTGGTGAAATAATGTAGAGATAACTCTATATAATCAATACTGATCACATCCCCCATCGCGCGTCTGTTGGTGAATAATGTAGAGATAACTCTATATAATCAATACTGATCACATCCCCCATCGGGCGTCTGTTGGTCTAATAATGTGGGGATAACTCTATATACTCAATACTGCTCCTGACTTAGAATGAAGCTCTTGACCTACTTATCCTTGTTTCAATTCTCTTTACTTGACTGTAGCATTGCTTTGCTGATCAGGCAGCTTCTGCAGCTTGTCTTGTTCCAGATGTAGGGGTGTTACCTTTCCTCTGGAGTGAACTAGGCATACCGAGAGAGGGATCATGCTGCATGGGCAACACATGATCTCTATATTTTAGCCCAGGCTTTGTGCTATGGAGAGGCAATAATTCCACCCCTTATAAACTATTGTCTGTCAAGACGGCAAGGTGCCAATGCAATGATGACTTGACTGGAGATTGTATTACCACCCTGTGTCTGTATATGCGTGCGTGCGTGCGTGTGTGTGTGTGTGTATGTGTGTGTGTGTGTGTGTATGTGTGTGTGTGTGTGTGATTTCATTTATATGTATATAATAAAACACGCTAATGCCGCTATTGTCATGTAATTGACAACGACATATGTTCTTATGTAACAAATGTTATGTGACACACATGTTAATGATGACACATGTTTCTAACTGTTAAAAATATAGCTGTCAATGTTTCATCTACATATGTCAATGTTCTTAAATGTTGTATTTATAACTGTCAATATCTCTATGAATATTTATGGTCAATGTGAATGTAACATGCACAACAGATAACTTATCTACGAAAGGTGAGTGACTGAAAGGGCTGGATGTAAGATGGGGCCTGCGTGCCCAGTTTCTGACCCTTTGAAAATAAAGTTCGTGTGTTCTTCTGTCTAGTGTATTTATATCTTTTAACGTATCTATTGTAGTTATATCTTTTAACGTATATCTCATCTCATCTCATCTCATCATGTTCCTCTTGTACCTTGCGGTGTCGAGGTGAAGTATAAACTTCGTGAGAGTGCCCGATTATGGGCTTCATATATCGATATTCCCATGGAATCTGCTATTCCCTCCGTCCAACGTTTACGTGGTCGGCCTCTTCCTCTGTTTCCATCTGGTCTGTACATCATTGCTTGTTGTGGTATGCTGTTGACTGGTAACCTACTTGCATGGCCAAACCATTTGACTTGCTGCTTTCTAATAAAATCTAGTGCTACTTTAACCCCCACTTTAGTCCTGATTTCTTCATTTCTGATCTTATCTCTTCTTGATACGTTGAGTATTCTTCTCAGGAACCTCATTTCTGTTGTTGTGATTTTTCTTTTCTCTTTTTCTGTCATTGTCCAGGTTTGGCATTGGTAGCATAGAGTTGGTAGGAAGATTGTGTTGTAAAGTGCTTTCCTAGTAGTTACTGATACATGTTTGTTCTTTAGTATTGGTGGCATTTGTCCAATGAGTTGATTTGCCTTATTGCACCTATTTTCGATCTCGTCTTCTGATCTGCCATTTGATGATATTATACTTCCCAGGTACTTGAAACTCTTCACTTGTTTCAAGGGATGTTCGTTTAGGTGAATTGTTGTTGTTTGTTCTTCTTTAGTTATAGTCATTACCTCTGTTTTGCTTGTGCTAATTTTCATGTTATGTTCCCTACACATTTCATTTAGACTATTCATGTGGTCTTGTAATTCAGCTTCTGATTTTGCTATTAGTGCTTGGTCGTCCGCAAACAGGAGTTCTCTAATGGTTAGATTTGCAGATGGTTCTTCTTCTGTGTTCTCGTCATGTGGTATACTTGCTATCTCTACCTGGCTGGTCTCTTTACATATGTTGTCTATATATGTTATGAACAAGAGAGAGAACGTATAGAGATCATGTGTTGCCCATGCAGCATGATCCCTTTCTCAGCCTGCCTAGTTCACACCAGAGGAAAGGTAACACCTTTACATCTGGAACAAGACAAGCTGTAGTTATATCTTTTAACGTATCTATTGTATTTATATCTTTTAACGTACCTATTGTAGTTATATCTTTTAACGTATCTGTTGTAGTTATATCTTTTAACGTACCTATTGTAGTTATATCTTTTAACGTACCTATTGTAGTTATATCTTTTAACGTATCTATTGTAGTTATATCTTTTAAAGTATCTACTGTAGTTATATCTTTTAACGTATCTATTGTAGTTATATTTTTTAACGTATCTATTGTAGTTATATCTTTTAACGTAACTATCTACTGTAGTTATATCTTTTAACGTATCTATTGTAGTTATATCTTTTAACGTATCTATTGTAGTTATATCTTTTAATGTATCTATCTACTGTAGTTATATCTTTTAACGTATCTATTGTAGTTATATCTTTTAACGTATCTATCTACTGTAGTTATATCTTTTAACGTATCTATTGTAGTTATATCTTTTAACGTATCTATCTACTGTAGTTATATGTTTCAACGTATCTATTGTATTTATGTCTTTCAATGTATCTATCTGTTGTATGTATATCTTTCAACGTATCTATCTATTGTGTTTATATCTTTCAACGTATCTATCTATTGTATTCATGTCTTTCAACGTATCTATCTATTGTACTTATATCTTTCAACGTATCTATCTATTGTAGTTATAGCTGCCAACGTATCTATCTATTGTAGTTATATCTTTTAACGTATCTATCGTATTTATATCTTTCAATGTATCTATCTGTTGTATGTATATCTTTCAACGTATCTATTTATTGTATTTATATCTTTCAACGTATCCATCTATTGTACTTATAGCTGCCAATGTTTCTATTTGGTGTGTGTGTATGCCTGTACACACACACACACACACACACACACACACACACACACACACACACACGTATAGCCTTCATTGTGTATTTCTGTTGTTTTATTGCCTAACATAATAGCTTACACACTCGTTCTCTCACACACACACACAAACAAACACACACACACACACACACACACACACACACACCACACAGACACACACACTCACACAACCCACTTCGTGCAATCGCCGACACCGCTTTATCATTCCAACTCTACTCTAAGACTGAACAGTTTATTTGTCTGTTTTCTTGTGCCTCTTCTGTGTTGTTTGTCCATCAAGAATGATGATGACCATTCATTTCATCCAGTGGGGTTGAAGGTATGGAGCCGTGGGTTCTAAGATGGCTGATAAGGCCTATTTTGGCTCGAAATGTTCTTTGACAATGTGGGCAAAGAATGCTTGACGTTTCTGGAGGAGGATTTCCTGCAGTGGTTTTTCTGTCCTGCCTTTTCTTCACAGCTCTTGCAGTCCTGGTTGCCTCACATATGACTGCACCCTTGCGTAATGATGCACGCCACGAATTTCGGTCTCTGGCTGCAGCCTCCCAGGTGTCATGATGAATTTCAAAAGCATTCAGTGAGATTTTCAGAGTGTCTTTAAAGCGTTTCCTCTGGCCACCTTGGGAGCGTTTACCACAACGCAGTTCGCTGTAAAAAATTCGTTTAGGGAGCCTGTGATCTGGTATGCGAGTCAAGTGACCAGCCCAGCGAATCTGATTTTTCATCAGCAGAGTGTGGATACCGGGCATGGACGCTCTTTAATATATGCCGTTGGATGAAGAATGACTTGCGCGATGACTTGGATTAAAGTGAGGAAGAGTTGCGCAATTCGTCGACCTCACTCTCTCGCCTGAGTCCATCTGAGTCCAGTGCCAGGACAAGTCGAGACAAGTGCCTCTTCTACACTGACACAAACACATGTACGCACGCATCCACATGCTGGTAACTGTACCCTGCACACGCACGCATCCACGTGCTGGTGACCAACCCTGCACAGACGCACGCATACACGTGCTGGTGACCAACCCTGCACAGACGCACGCATCCACGTGCTGGTGACCAACCCTGCACAGACGCACGCATACACGTGCTGGTGACCAACCCTGCACAGACGCACGCATCCACGTGCTGGTGACCAACCCTGCACAGACGCACGCATCCACGTGCTGGTAACTGTACCCTGCACAGATTGGGCCTGGCCCGAGTAGTCTGTTATCTGTCTCTGGCTTTCCTGAGTCACATTTGGATCCATATGTATATTTGTGTCAGAGATTTGCTAGTTACGTTCCCCTGTCTACACCTGCAACGTGTTAAAGGCTGGAATGTCTTTCTTCTGTTCTTGGCCCATTTGTTTGTGCATGCTCATGGTTCTCGAAGACTGCGGTTCTAGAAGTTTCTGGAACGTACGCTTGCACTTAAACAGTTATAATATTTGTTGTGTTAGAACGAGACGTTTAAAAAATGTATAATGCGCAGTGAACAAGCTGTTATTTTGTTTTACTGCACTCCAGCATGCTGCTAATGTTCCTACATGTAAGGTTAATAGATTAGAATCTAACGTTAGTAATGCAATATTCACGAATGTAATGAAAAGATATTAAGAATGTAACGCTAATATACTAGAATGTACCGTTAATGTAGTTACTTTCAACGGTAATTTACTAGAATTTAACTTTACTATGCTTAGAATGTTAATGTAGTTTCACGAAGAATGTACAATCAAAACTAGAGACAGATAGTGGTGGAGATACATAGCAGCCAACCTTCATTGTGAAGACGGTAAGTGATTGATTGAAGGAAATCACAAAGATAATGAGAATAAATCTAGCAAATGATGACCCGATCTTTCTTCGTGAAGCTTGACTTGGGTTCATACATATGTAGGTAGCAAAGTTGGCAAAGGTGGGATAACAGATGTGGATACTAACATAAGAAGACAACAGACAAAAAGAGCTGTCAGAGAACTAGGAAATGTGTGCAGATCTAAAAAAATTAAATTTTCAACCACAACTTAGAAAATGTATCTCTAACGTCAAATCTGTCATCATCATCATTATCACTTCCACTTCTGCCGTCAAGCGTCGTGCGGAGAAATAATTTGCGCTCCTGCGCCCCATGGGCGGCACTGGATAGTGTCAGATCGGTACTGCTGTATATAAAATAAAAAAAGCAAGCACGGAGAACGAATGAAATAAACACTAATAAATTACAAACATTAATTGACCGATTTTCTGGGTTGAATAGGGGGGACTAACATGTATGGAAGAATCACTGCTTCGGGAGTGGTGGAGGGAAATAAACACATTCCACCAGGAGTGATGGATGAAAATAAACACATTCCATCAGATCGAGAGGCGAGGAAAAGATGTTGGCGCCGTGTAGGACACACATGACACAATCTACTGGATAGGACACATGAGATAACCTGCTGGATAGGACACACGAGATAACCTGCTGGATAGGACACATCAGACAACCTGATGGACAGTACATGCATGAGACAACCTGCTGGACAGTGCATACATGAGACAACCTGCAGGACAGTACATACATGAGACAACCTGCTGGACAGTACATACATGAGACAACCTGCTGGATAGGACATACATGAGACAACCTGCTGGACAGTACATACATGAGACAACCTGCTGGATAGGACACATTAGACAACCTGCTGGACAGTACATGCATGAGACAATCTTATGGACAGTACATACATGAGACAACCTGCTGGATAGGACACATTAGACAACCTGCTGGACAGTACATGCATGAGACAATTTGATGGACAGTACATACATGAGATAACCTGCTGGACAGTACACACATGAGATAACCTGCTGGATAGGACACATTAGACAACCTGCTGGACAGTACATGCATGAGACAATCTGATGGACAGTACATACATGAGACAATCTGATGGACAGTACATACATGAAACAACCTCCTGGACAGTATATACATGAGACAACCTGCTGGACAGTACATACATGAGACAACCTGCTGGACAGTACACACATGAGATAACCTGCTGGATAGGACACATTAGACAACCTGCTGGACAGTACATGCATGAGACAATCTGATGGACAGTACATACATGAAACAACCTGCTGGACAGTATATACATGAGACAACCGCGCTGGACAGTACATACATGAGACAACCTGCTGGACAGTACACACATGAGATAACCTGCTGGATAGGACACATTAGACAACCTGCTGGACAGTACATGCATGAGACAATCTGATGGACAGTACATACATGAGACAATCTGATGGACAGTACATACATGAAACAACCTGCTGGGCCAGTATATACATGAGACAACCTGCTGGACCAGTACATACATGAGACAACCTGCTGGACAGTTACACACATGAGATAACCTGCTGGATAGGACACATTAGACAAACCTGCTGGACAGTACATGCATGAGACAATCTGCTGGACAGTACATACATGAGACAATCTGATGGACAGTAATACCTGAAACAACCTGCTGGACAGTATATACATGAGGACAACTGCTGGACAGTACATACATGAGACACCTGCTGGACAGTACACCCATGAGACAACCTGCTGGACAGTACATACATGAGACAATCTGATGGACAGTACATACATGAAACAACCTGCTGGACAGTACATACATGAGACAATCTGATGGACAGTACATACATGAAACAACCTGCTGGACAGTATATACATGAGACAACCTGCTGGACAGTACATACATGAGACAACCTGCTGGACAGTACACACATGAGACAACCTGCTGGACAGTACATACATGAGACAATCTGATGGACAGTACATACATGAAACAACCTGCTGGACAGTACATACATGAGACAATCTGATGGACAGTACATACATGAAACAACCTGCTGGACAGTACATACATGAGACAATCTGATGGACAGTACATACATGAGACAATCTGATGGACAGTACATACATGAAACAACCTGCTGGACAGTATATACATGAGACAACCTGCTGGACAGTACATACATGAGACAATCTGATGGACAGTATATACATGAAACAACCTGCTGGACAGTATATACATGAGACAACCTGCTGGACAGTACATACATGAGACAACCTGCTGGACAGTACATACATGAGACAATCTGATGGACAGTATATACATGAGACAACCTGCTGGACAGTACATACATGAGACAACCTGCTGGACAGTACACACATGAGACAACCTGCTGGACAGTACATACATGAGACACTCTGATGGACAGTACTAACATGAAACAACCTGCTGGACAGTACATACATGAGACAATCTGATGGACAGTACATACATGAAACAACCTGCTGGACAGTACATACATGAGACAATCTGATGGACAGTACATACATGAAACAACCTGCTGGATAGGACATACATGAGACAACCTGCTGGACAGTACATACATGAGACAACCTGCTGGACAGTACACACATAAGACAACCTGCTGGACAGTACATACATGAGACAACCTGCTGGACAGTACATACATGAGACAACCTGCTGGATAGGACATACATGAGACAACCTGCTGGACAGTACATACATGAGACAATCTGATGGACAGTACATACATGAAACAACCTGCTGGATAGGACATACATGAGACAACCTGCTGGACAGTACATACATGAGACAACCTGCTGGACAGTACACACATGAGACAACCTGCTGGACAGTACATACATGAGACAACCTGCTGGACAGTACATACATCAGACAACCTGCTGGACAGTACATACATCAGACAACCTGCTGGACAGTACATACATCAGACAACCTGCTGGACAGTACATACATGAGACAACCTGCTGGACAGTACATACATGAGACAACCTGCTGGACAGTACACACATGAGACAACCTGCTGGACAGTACATACATGAGACAATCTGATGGACAGTACATACATGAAACAACCTGCTGGACAGTACATACATGAGACAATCTGATGGACAGTACATACATGAAACAACCTGCTGGACAGTACATACATGAGACAATCTGATGGACAGTACATACATGAGACAATCTGATGGACAGTACATACATGAAACAACCTGCTGGACAGTATATCCATGAGACAACCTGCTGGACAGTACATACATGAGACAACCTGCTGGACAGTACACACATGAGACAACCTGCTGGACAGTACATACATGAGACACTCTGATGGACAGTACTAACATGAAACAACCTGCTGGACAGTACATACATGAGACAATCTGATGGACAGTACATACATGAAACAACCTGCTGGACAGTACATACATGAGACAATCTGATGGACAGTACATACATGAAACAACCTGCTGGATAGGACATACATGAGACAACCTGCTGGACAGTACATACATGAGACAACCTGCTGGACAGTACACACATAAGACAACCTGCTGGACAGTACATACATGAGACAACCTGCTGGACAGTACATACATGAGACAACCTGCTGGATAGGACATACATGAGACAACCTGCTGGACAGTACATACATGAGACAACCTGCTGGACAGTATATACATCAGACAACCTGCTGGATAGTACATACATGAGACAACCTGCTGGACAGTACACACATGAGACAACCTGCTGGACAGTACATACATGAGACAACCTGCTGGATAGGACATACATGAGACAAACTGCTGGACAGTATATACATGAGACAACCTGCTGGACAGTACATACATGAGACAACCTGCTGGACAGTACATACATGAGACAACCTGCTGGACAGTACATACATGAGACAACCTGCTGGACAGTACATACATGAGACAACCTGCTGGATATGACATACATGAGACAACATGCTGGATAGGACATACATGAGACAACCTGCTGTACAGTACATACATGAGACAACCTGCTGGACAGTACATACATGAGACAACCTGCTGGACAGTATATACATCAGACAACCTGCTGGATAGTACATACATGAGACAACCTGCTGGACAGTACACACATGAGACAACCTGCTGGACAGTACATACATGAGACAACCTGCTGGATAGGACATACATGAGACAAACTGCTGGACAGTATATACATGAGACAACCTGCTTGACAGTACATACATGAGACAACCTGCTGGACAGTACATACATGAGACAACCTGCTGGATAGGACATACATGAGACAACCTGCTGGACAGTACATACATGAAACAACCTGCTGGACAGTACATACATGAAACAACCTGCTGGACAGTACATACATGAGACAACCTGCTGGACAGTACATACATGAGATAACCTGCTGGATAGGACATACATGAGACAACCTGCTGGATAGGACACACATGAGAGTAAGGCTTAAACACACACGTAGACGGGACAAATATGAATAAATACTAGCAGTACATGGATTGGCAGCAGTACTTTGAGGGGCAGCAGTACATGGAATGGCAGCAGTACTTTTAGGGGCAGTAGTACTTAGAGGAGCAGCAGTACTTGGAGGGGCAGCAGTACATGGAGGGGCAGCAGTACATGGAGGGGCAGCATTACATGGAGGGGCAACAGTACATGGATTGGCAGCAGTACTTTGAGGGGCAGCAGTACATGGAGGGGCAACAGTACATGGATTGGCAGCAGTACTTTGAGGGGCAGCAGTACATGGAATGGCAGCAGTACTTTGAGGGGCAGCAGTACCTAGAGGTGCAGCAATACATGGAGGGGCAGCAGTACATGGAGGGGCAGCAGTACATGCAGGGGCAGCAGTACATGGAGGGGCAACAGTACATGCAGGGGCAGCAGTACATCGATTGGCAGCAGTACTTTGAGGGGCAGCAGTACCTAGAGGAGCAGCAGTACTGGGAGGGGCAGCAGTACATGGAGGGGCAGCAGTACATGGAGGGGCAGTAGTACATGGAGGGGCAGCAGTACATGGGAGGGGCAGTACATGGAGGGGCAGTAGTACATGGAGGGGCAGCAATACATGGAGGGGCAGTAGTACATGGAGGGGCAGCAGTACATGGAGGGGCAGTAGTACATGGAGGGGCAGTAGTACATGGAGGGGCAGCAGTACATGGAGGAGCAGCAATACTTGGAGGGGCAGCAATACATGGAGGAGCAGCAATACATGGAGGGGCAGCAGTACAGGGAGGGGCAGTAGTACATGGAGGGGCAGTAGTACATGCAGGGGCAGCAGTACATCGATCGGCAGCAGTACTTTGAGGGGCAGCAGTACCTAGAGGAGCAGCAGTACATGGAGGGGCAGCAGTACATGGAGGGGCAGCAGTACATGGAGGGGCAGCATTACATGGAGGGGCAACAGTACATGGATTGGCAGCAGTACTTTGAGGGGCAGCAGTACATGGAGGGGCAACAGTACATGGATTGGCAGCAGTACTTTGAGGGGCAGCAGTACATGGAATGGCAGCAGTACTTTGAGGGGCAGCAGTACCTAGAGGTGCAGCAATACATGGAGGGGCAGCAGTACATGGAGGGGCAGCAGTACATGCAGGGGCAGCAGTACATGGAGGGGCAACAGTACATGCAGGGGCAGCAGTACATCGATTGGCAGCAGTACTTTGAGGGGCAGCAGTACCTAGAGGAGCAGCAGTACTGGGAGGGGGCAGCAGTACATGGAGGGGCAGCAGTACATGGAGGGGCAGTAGTACATGGAGGGGCAGCAGTACATGGGGGGGGGCAGTACATGGAGGGGCAGTAGTACATGGAGGGGCAGCAATACATGGAGGGGCAGTAGTACATGGAGGGGCAGCAGTACATGGAGGGGCAGTAGTACATGGAGGGGCAGTAGTACATGGAGGGGCAGCAGTACATGGTGGAGCAGCAATACTTGGAGGGGCAGCAATACATGGAGGAGCAGCAATACATGGAGGGGCAGCAGTACAGGGAGGGGCAGTAGTACATGGAGGGGCAGTAGTACATGCAGGGGCAGCAGTACATCGATCGGCAGCAGTACTTTGAGGGGCAGCAGTACCTAGAGGAGCAGCAGTACATGGAGGGGCAGCAGTACATGGAGGGGCAGCAGTACATGGAGGGGCAGTAGTACATGGAGGGGCAGCAGTACATGGAGGAGCAGCAGTACATGGAGGAGCAGCAATACTTGGAGGGGCAGCAATACATGGAGGGGCAGCAGTACAGGGAGGGGCAGCAGTACATGGAGGGGCAGCAGTACAGGGAGGGGCAGTAGTACATGGAGGGGCAGTAGTACATGGAGGGGCAGTAGTACATGGAGGGGCAGTAGTACATGGAGGGGCAGTAGTACATGGAAAGGCAGCAGTACATGGACATGGAGGAGCAGCAGTACATGGAGGAGCAGCAATACTTGGAGGGGCAGCAGTACATGCAGGGGCAGCAGTACATGGAGGGGCAGTAGTACATGGAGGGGCAGTAGTACATGGAGGGGCAGCAGTACCTAGAGGAGCAGCAGTACATGGAGGGGCAGCAGTACAGGGAGGGGCAGCAGTACATGGAGGGGCAGCAGTACATGGAGAGGCAGCAGTACATGGAGGGGCAGCAGTACATGGAGGGGCAGCAGTACAGGGAGGGGCAGCAGTACATGGAGGGGCAGCAGTACATGGAGGGGCAGCAGTACATGGAGGGGCAGCAGTACAGGGAGGGGCAGCAGTACATGGAGGGGCAGCAGTACATGGAGGGGCAGCAGTACATGGAGGGGCAGCAGCACATGGAGGGGCAGCAGTACATGCAGGGGCAGCAGTACATCGATCGGCAGCAGTACTTTGAGGGGCAGCAGTACCTAGAGGAGCAGCAGTACATGGAGGGGCAGCAGTACATGGAGGGGCAGCAATACATGGAGGGGCAGCAATACATGGAGGGGCAGCAGCTGAATAATGCACAAGAAATGAGAACTTAATGTTCATTTGTCGAGGCGTTATTGGCAGGCAAAGAACACAAAACAAGAAGAAGAAGAAGAAGAAGAAGAAGAAGAAGAAGAAGAAGAAGAAGAAGAAGAAGAAGAAGAAGAAGAAATAATAATAATAATAATAATACAAACGGCACATTACCAATTGTGACACGAAATATACTACCAAGAATGAGCTCGAGAAAAGGTGGGGTTTTCAATGTGTAGACAACGAGCTAAAAGCCGCCTTGTAAGAGAAAAATGCAAAGAATACCACGGACAGACAGAAACACTAATGAACAAGTCCTTCAAGAAACAAATGAAGATGGTAACCTGATTAGAAACATTAGACGTAGACAGTCAAAATATTTTGAGCATGTTATGAGAAGAAATGATTTGGAGAACTTGGTGACAACTGGCATGATCGAAGGGAAGAGACCAAGGGGAAGACCGAGAAGTAAATACATGGATGGCTTGCCACGTCGCATGGTCGAGACAGGAACACGGAGCTGATCCACGACTCTGATGATCGAGTGAGCCGCCAAAACATGACCGCCCACGCTTATCGGCAAGGTACATAATGGATGGAAGAGAAAACCGAACGCTACAGAAACAAGCTGAACGAGATGAAAACTTGTTTTTCGGAGAATGAAATAGAAACGAACTGGCTGAACTGGAGTAAACGGTTGTAACAACGACTTTAATGTCACGCGCGGCCGGTCCCTCCTCCTCCTTTTCCTCACCGCGCTTGAGACGACTGTGTGGCTCAGCCGTTAGCGATTACATGTCTGTTCGTTACAGTGACAGAGACTTGACCAAATGTGGGAACTGTTGTATACGTCTTCTTCTTCTTCTTCTTCTTCTTCTTCTTCTTCTTCTTCTTCTTCTTCTTCCTCTTCTTCTTCTTCTTCTTCTTCTTCTTCTTCTTCTTCTTCTTCTTCTTCTTCTTCTTCTTCTTCTTCTTCTTCTTCTTCTTCTTCTTCTTCTTCTGCGTATGCTTATGCTTTTGCTGCTTCTTCTGCTTCTTATTCTTCTCTGCTCTTTACCACAAGTGATAGGAACTCAACCAATTCACTCCAAATCTATCGTTTGCCATCTCCTTCAGCATCCCGCATGCCCCTCCTTCCCGTATTTTTAACCTATATCTCTAAATTGCTCTACTTCGTGTGTTTTTGTGTCTCCCCCTGTTTCTTTTGGCCTCTGGCACCCATGAAAGATCTCTAATTCTACTACTGCCATGCTCTCTAAGTGTGTATTCTACCCACCCTTAGACCCGTTCCCTCGCCTCTTTGTGCGCTGGAACTGTGTTAGTTCTCTCCGAAACCTCGGTTTCAGCGACTTTGACACAATACTGTACGCCTTCTTTTCTGGCGAAGATTTGGCTCCCCACTGTTAACGGTTGGTTATCTCTTCTAGATCTGATTAAATGCCAGCTGTAGACATAATAGATATCGTGTAGGGCATCTGATGAGAAATTGCAACCTTAGCTGACGCAATGTTTTACATTATAGCCCAATTAATATGTCCATCTACACATAAAGTAAGCAGCTACTACAATTGTATAGTTTTTCCAACAATGAAATCTGTTCTATCTCTATCTATAGATTTCAGTGTTTTGAATATATCTGTCTGAAGTCTTGTATCAACTGCTATGGAATATTTGAATTTCAAAGGTTCTTCCCAATTAATGTTCTTAGAATGTATGAATTTTCTATGAATACTCAGAACTCTTCACCATAAGATCTGGAGTATGACAAGGTTGTGTCCTGTCCCCTCTCTTGTTCATAACATATATAGACAACATATGTAAAGAAACCAGCCAAGCAGAGACAGCAAGAATACAGCATGACGAGAACACAGAAGACGAACCATCTGCAAATCTAACAATTAGAGAACTCCTGTTTGCGGACGACCAAGCACTAATAGCAAAATCAGAAGCTGAATTACAAGACCACATGAATAGTCTAAATGAAATGTGTAGGGAACATAACATGAAAATTAGCACAAGCAAAACAGAGGTAATGACTATAACTAAAGAAGAACAAACAACAACAATTCACCTAAACGAACATCCCTTGAAACAAGTAAAGAGTTTCAAGTACCTAGGAAGTATAATATCATCAAATGGCAGATCAGAAGACGAGATTGAAAATAGGTGCAATAAGGCAAATCAACTAATTGGACAAATGGCACCAATACTAAAGAACAAACATGTATCAATAACTACTAAGAAAGCACTTTACAACACAATCTTCCTGCCAACTCTATGCTACCAATGCCAAACCTGGACAATGACAGAAAAAGAGAAAAGAAAAATCACAACAACAGAAATGAGGTTCCTGAGAAGAATACTCAACGTATCAAGAAGAGATAAGATCAGAAATGAAGAAATCAGGACTAAAGTGGGGGTTAAAGCAGCACTAGATTTTATAAGAAAGCAGCAAGTCAAATGGTTTGGCCATGCAAGTAGGTTACCAGTCAACAGCATACCACAACAAGCAATGATGTACAGACCAGATGGAAACAGAGGAAGAGGCCGACCACGTAAACGTTGGACGGAGGGAATAGCAGAGTCCATGGGAATATCGATATATGAAGCCCATAATCGGTCACTCTCACGAAGTTTATACTTCACCTCGACACCGCAAGGTACAAGAGGAACATGATGAGATGAGATGAGATGAGAATGTATGTAGCATTAGTCGTTAGTCGCGGTTTCAACTTCACAGCAACGGGTCACCACATATAGCTCCATCCCTGTGCCAGCAAATATACAAAACACTGTCCCGTGCGAAAATTGGAACATACAACAGTCCTGACAAAACTAACAGCACGCACGCGCAACCATGCATAAGACCGCTGCCAGGTTGCTAACACACCAGTCCGCCACTATAATTACAGTTTATCGTCCAGATAACCAACAGTCACTAGGAAAACCAGCAGTTGCACACGTATTACTGCATAAGGATAAGCAACTAGTTCAACAAATGGCCTCCCGCTATTTTTCTGAACATGTAGTTCACAATACTACCACCGCAGACAGATGAAAAAGAATTCCACATGAAATCAATATCTCACAGTGTGGTACAAACACTCAGCTCAGTGGCTGGGCAACGGAACCATGTACTACAAGTAAAAGCCAAAAATGAGGAAAATGAGTAAGCAACCCGCATGCAGAAAAAGAAACATTACAAGGCATTAACGGATCACGCTCCTGTCCGGCAGTTTGGATCTGAAGTATGTAGCATTGTTTGTGACTTTTCGTGGAACGAATCCACAAAATCGCTCACTTATTTCAGGTCATATTTTGTTATTCTTATGATGCCAATTTTTGATCATATTTTCGTTGTCTGACTCGTGACGCTCACTTTTATATCATTATCATAATCATACCCATGTGGATAACAGAGGACAGTCATCTTTCTCCGCTCAACGGGAACTTCGTCTCTGATCAGGTTTCTGATTTTATCAAGATTATGCCACGTGGCCAGCCATCCAGTCATCTTTTTGTCTTCCGCTTGCTTTTTGTCATTTTTGTCATCAAGTTGGCAGGTTGTCACTAAGTTTTCAACTTTATTTTCCCCCATGACACGATGAAATATATCTTGATTATATCCAATTTCTCTGATCAAATTACGGTCTTCATCTGTTCCTTAATTGACAGCATCGTTTGTTTTTCTGTTCATTCATTAAATTCTTTACATTTCCCGCAGGAAACATATTTCTTATACCAACAGATGTGTGCTACCGGCCGAGGCTGCTCCAGTGGGGCACGAATTTAAGCCATGTACCTTTATTTGTGTCATATGCGAAATTGTGATATACTAGGATTACAATTGTGGTTTGGGAAGTCAGGTCTTAGTCAGAAATGACTGAGCTACCCTATGGCAGTAGACGATACTACCTGCTTTCTGTTAGCTCCGAATGTTGGGCGGCGCTCACCAAACCCGACACCCCACATAATGCCAACGGCATCGGGCGGAGGAGCGATATTGGGAGGATACAAGACTTATCCTGATGGGAGGAAATGCAACCCAAGGCTAAATGTCATGGCAGAGCAGACCATGCCCTAAGTCTGTGGGTAACTGGTCTAGAATTGAAGCTTCGACAGGCGGACAGTTAGAGCATTGCTTTGCTGATCTGGTAGCTTCTGCAGCTGGTCTTGTTCTAGACGTATTGGTGTTACCTTTCCTCTGGAGTACACTAGACAGACCCAGTAATTGATCATGCTGTATGGGCAACTCATGATCTCTATAATTCAGCCCGGGCTTTGTGCTATCGAGAGGCTGAACTCCAGCTCCAGTCTTACCGTCATGGGTTGTAGTTATTATGCGTGCCTTTTTTGTGCACAATGTAACAAACTATCGCCTGTCAAGATGGCCAGGTGACAGAGTGTGAATACTGGCTTCGTTTCCGCTGTTTCTCTGTGGTTTTTCATCTTATTCTTCAGGATTCAACGATTACTGTCTATTACGGCATGAGTTCGCTTGAGGTTTTCAATGTTGCTTCATATTTTGTCCCAGAGGGTCGTCTCTGTGTGTCATATAGCCTCACTAAACAAACATCTCCGCTGACCAACGAACACCTTACTGCTTTAAAAGCGTTAAAGGCTAACAAAACCCTCGTAATATTGAAACCTGACAGAGGGAGTGGTGCAGTACTTATGGACATGTCAGACTACCAGAGAAAAATGGAAGATATATTAACAGTTGAATCTAAATTCAGGGTAGATCAACAAGTAAACAAGTCGGAGGACCTAGATGCAAAAATTAGGAAAGAGATCCAGTCACTTGTGAATGCGGGACTCATCAGTGAGGCCACTGAAAAAAAAACTTTCACACCACGTGGTTCCCAAACTCCTCAGATGTACGGTCTACCCAAACTTCACAAGCCCGCCATCCCACTAAGACAGATCTTGTCCATAGTTAACTCCACGCAACACCGACTGGAAAGATGGCTAGCCGAAATTTTAAAGCCAGTACAGCAGTCCTTCGATCCAAAAATACTCAGAGATACATTCGAACTGGTGGAATTAGTGGATACTATGGACATAAATTATAAACACATGTCATCCATGGATATAGCCTCACTATTCACAAACGTTCCATTAGATAAGACCGTGAAAATAATACGTGAACGTATTAAAGACAAACAACTAAAACTAGGCATACCAACATCTATTCTGGAGAGGCTATTACTACTATGTACCGCCAAGATACAATTCAACTATCTAAAACAGTCATACGCCAAATTGACGGAGTGGCCATGGGGAGTCCTCTTGGACCTATTCTAGCGAACATCTTCATGGCACATTTAGAAGAAAAGAGATCCTCAGACATTAAGAACTTGTCTTCTACCGTCGTTACGTGGACGATATACTAATTATCACCACGGACAAACAACGTCGTTCCAGGCCACAATAAACGAGACACATAAAAACATCTCTCTATCTATGGAACACGAACACAACGAAGCGTTGCCGTTCCTTGATATCCTAATGAGACGTAGAGCAGACGGCACAATTCAAAGATCGGTGTACCGTAAAGAAACATGGACTGGCCAATACTTAAATTTTTAGAGCTTCACACCTGTCCAGTACAAACGGGGCTGAGTGTGGACCCTGATTTACCGTGCTAGGAAGATATGCACCCATGACGCACTGACAGAGGAATTTGAAACTCTGAAGAATGCCTTAAACCTGAATAGGTACTGCACAGGATTTATAAAGCGCCACTGCCAACAGCCCAAACCAAAACCAGAAGAAACTACAGTCCCTAAACTCAAGGTATTCATCCAGCTAACCTTCCGAGGAGATGACGTAATGCAACGTCTGCGGGACCGGCTCATCACAGCAGTCGGCCGAATAATCTGTGCTGCAACTCCAGTTATCAGATACAGAACGACACCGATTCCCACTCTAGCAGCAAAAGAACCTGTAGCTTTGTACGCCAAATCGAATTGTATTTACCAATTTACATGCAGGTGCGAGGCCACCTACATGGGCAGAACAAAGCGGCAGTTACACAGCAGGGTTGTTGAACACATTCCTAACTGGATTGAAAAGATACTACACACTGGCGATGGTAGCCTTGGTAGGCCGACACACCGGAACATTCCCGCTTCATCGATCGCGAGGCATGTGCTCGACAGCGGTCATGTGATTGAGGGAGACAGTGCCTTCCGTGTGTTGTTCAACACACAAAATAGTCGCTTGTTAAAGTTTGCAGACGCCATAATGATTAACCTACATAAGCCGGCTTTGTGCAAGCAGAAAGACATATTAGTCAGTTTAAAGTTTCCGTGGTAGACATTCGACATTACTGTGCGAACATGTGCATATTTCAGCTCGAAGGAGTTATCTAGTTATGTAACTTTATATTGTGTGAATTCTGCAGTACGTACCTGACGAGATGCAGCGAAATATGCCAGGCAATAAATCGTGCAATCTATTGTTTGTGTCTTCGTTATTCAAATTGTATATAAACACTAACCTTCCCCCTTCCTCACAATGATCATGGCCTGTGTTGGTCCACGGCCGCTCATTCAACACATTCACGTCTAAACTACAACAAGGGCCAACCCGCCATCTGCTACAGTTGTTCTGTCCTCAATGCAATCTATCGATCCAGATATCCGGGGAATCGCCATGATAACTGACTGTCCTTATCTGAGAGGACGTTGTCACTGTTAAACTTGTCCTTCAACAGAAAGCATACATGTCGCATGACCTTGGCAGGACGTTGTCACTGTTAAACTTGTCCTTCAACAGAAAGCATACATGTCGCATGACCTTGGAAGGACGTTGTCACTGTTAAACTTGTCCTTCAACACAAAACAGATATGACATGTGGCCTTGACAGGACGTCACCATCCACCCCAATCCCAGGGTGATGTACTAGGCAGTGTTACGTTTAGTTAAGTATGTGTGACTCCTTCAAAAACGAGAGATATAACAAACATGGACACTGCGTACATACAGAGATATAACAAACATGGACACTGCGTACATACAGAGATATAACAAACATGGACACTGCTTACATACAGAGATATAACAAACATGGACACTGCGTACATACAGAGATATAACAAATATGGACACTGCGTACATACAGAGATATAACAAACATGGACACTGCGTACATACAGAGATATAACAAACATGGACACTGCGTACATACAGAGATATAACAAACATGGACACTGCGTACATACAGAGATATAACAAACATGGACACTGCGTACATACAGAGATATAACAAACATGGACACTGCGTACATACAGAGATATAACAAACATGGACATTGCGTACATACAGAGATACCAACTCTGTGGCGAAGGTTTTGCGGACGCAATTCGTAATCCCACATACCGCGTTCGAAACAGCTGTGGGAGATTTGGTAGCAGACCGCCTTGTAAACTCCAAGTACCTCAGAAGTCGGAGTGGGTTCACCTGATGGCGAGGGACACTGATAATAGGGAGAGCTAATCGACACACACAAATCAGCCAGTGCTACAGGAAGTAGTAACACGTGTGTTGACTACGCTTGATTTCAAAACGAGCCAACGTCCATTCCCCCCATTTCCCCAAATGTATAAATCCAGTGGGGTACCTATTAAAGTGCAAGGTACTCTTTTGACAGTGTTCGTTTCCTCTGTGGCCGTGTACTGAGTGCTTATCTTCCAGGCTCGGTCAACAGGTGCGTACTGAGCCAGATTTGTAGCAAGCTGTGGAAATTAAAGTATCGACCTGTCCATATCTCTTTGCGGTACACTGATCTTCGAATTGGACCCTCTGATGGTGACGAAAAGCCGTTCTGTTTCATGGCATTCCCAAAATGTCACATCCACACGTCCTATAATACGTGTCTAAAATAACCGATATGTGGTATGTTGTTTTGTACGAGGGTAAGTTAATAAGTAAGTCACAAATGGCTGCAGAATAATAACTAAATATGATAACAACTTGAAACCAGTTTATTTTTATACATACATTGTCCCTTTATTTCTCAACATAATTTCCACCAATATTGGTGCACTTATCCCATCGTTTTATCAGTCCTCCCAAACTGGCTGCATAGAACTGCGTGCTTTGTTTTCATTTACCTGCCATCCCACAGAACTGTGTAACTTCCTTATTGACTCGCCCTCGTAACTTTTTCTATCTACCCAGCTATGCACCTCTTTACGGGATAAAAATTTGTCAACATAAACACTGAAAACTCACCTTGGTGGGAGACATTTCGCGAATGACGCCGAAATTGAATGTGAAGTAAAAATGTGGTTTAGAAAACAGAGCACGCAGTTCTATGCAGCCGGTTTGGGAGGACTGATAAAACGATGGGATAAGTTAATCAATGTTGGTGGAAATTATGTTGAGAAATAAAAAGACAATGTATGTATAAAAATTAATTAGTTTCAAGTTGTTATGCATGCTTGCTTGCTTGTGTTCGTTGGCTTGAGCTCCAACGCGAAGTCCAGTATGTCGGATGAAGACATCCTGTTGTCCAACATCAGTGTGATGTCATACAGGACCTGAGGTTTGCGTGAGTATCCGTTGTCCCATGTCTGGCTTATTGGTGTGCAGACTGGTGGTTCCTCGCCGTACAGGCAGACACAATCCGACTTCGGAGGAATCGGCGATCCTACTGACTTTAGCCAGGACCCCGAAGGGACCTGTTGCCCAGGACGCTCGACGAGGACGCGTCAATAGGTCTTGTATATAGGTCAGTATATAACCCGGCCCTGGTGCCTTGAAAACACCTCTGCGTCCCTCAAGTTGTATCATATTTACTTATTTTTCTACAGCTATTTGTGACTTACATATTAACTTACCCTCGTATATTGATGACATTTTCCAGAGAGTTCTGTACTAGGGAGGATTTGTTCACAAACATCGTTGCCAGCACAAAATGCTGCTAGTCTTGTTTGCTTGATGTATTTTTTGTTTTTGTTTTTTGTTTTGTTTTATGGACAACTCTAGCAAAATCAAACGAAGCTAATTGCACTTTTTGTGACAACTTCATCGTCTGTTTGGTGTTGTTATCTCTATTTTCGTTTTAATGTCGGTTTTCTGGCTTGAGCACTTCGGTTGTTTGTCCTGTTTCGTGTCGTCCTTGTGCATCTAATTGTTGTTTCTCTGCTGGCGTTTTCCGAGTCGTTAAGCATTAAATGTGTGCAGTAGTGAGGCATTTGTTGTTGTTGTTGTTGTTGTTATTTAAATATTGAGCACAACCCACTACTGGCAACGCTGATCGCATTCTGGTATGAACCTAAGGCCTATCCACGCCAATATGGAAGCACTAGACTCGAGTTTCGCCCCCATTTGAGCTCGTCAGTAGTGCACATCCTGACCGGATCCGGAAACAGTCCCGGATCACCAGTCCCAGATATTTAAATTTCAAATCCCGAAACAGCCACATAATCAAGTTGTTGTTATTGTTGTTGTTGTTGTTGTTATGACATCGTGTGTACCTTTAATGTGTATGCTTATTACGTATTTGTTGTTGTTCTTAAGTCGTCATGTGTACCTGTATATAACTGTTAGGCATATGTTATTGTTGTTGTTGTTGTTGTTGTTATGACTTCGTGTGTACTTATAATGTGTGTGCTTATTACGTATTTGTTGTTATTGTTGTTTTTGTTGTTGTTGTTGTTAAGTCGTCATAGTGTACCTGTATATAACTGTCAGGCATATGTTATTGTTGTTGTTTAGTTGTTTTTGTTGTTGTTGCTGCTGTTGTTATTGTTGAGGCGTCGCGTGTACCTGTGTACAATTCTTAGGCATATATTGTTGTTGTTGATGATGATGATGATGATGATGATGATGGTGATGATGATGATGATGATGATGGTGATGATGATCATGATGTTGTTGTTGTTGATGTTGATGATGTTGTTGTTGATGATGTTGTTGTTAAGGTGTCGTGTGTATCTGTGTACAGTTGTAAGGCAGGTGTTGCTAATGTGCCATGTCATTGTTGAATAGATCAATCCCCTGCTCATCTTCCAGCAAGTTGTGTGCTCTATTGACGAGGTCTTCCACCTCTCTGTGTTGCCCAGCTAGATTAGCCAGTCAGTCAGTCCCCTCAACCGGTGTTTGGCCATTCTAATTTAGCCACTCAGTCAACCCCGTTAGTCGGCTTGTCGCTTTTCTAGTTTAGCCAGTCAGTCAATCAATCTCGTTAGCCATCATTTGGCCATGTCTAGTTTAGGCAGTCAGTCAATCTCGTTAGCCATCATGTGGCCATGTCTAGTTTAGGCAGTCAGTCAATCCCGTTATCCTGCGTGTGGCCATGTCTAGTTTAGGCAGTCAGTCAATCCCGTTAGCCGGCGTGTGGCCATGTGCCATACAAGCAGTCTCATGGAGCGAAACACTGGCTGGCCAGAACCGCCAGGCCAAACGAACGAACGCACTTTATTTTCAAAGGGTAAACATTTTGGCACGCAGGCCCGTCTTATATTCAGCCCTTCTAATCATTCAACTTTCGTTCATTAATTGTACATGTTACATTCGCAAGGGAAAAAAACATTGTCAAATGGATTTTCAAACATAAACAATGCTAAATGCATACTACCATGCTATGAGACAGGCATACACACGAAAAACACGAATATTCGTAAACGCACACACACACATTCATACCGACATACACACATCATTGCACACACTCTCACAGTTATGCACATACTCAATACCATACAGATACACACTTCCTCGCATACACTGCATGCATGCACACTTACCCACACAAACATATACACATACATACACGAACATACACACAGACTTACACACACATACATACATATAACACATACACACACATACACAAACACACATACAATCCATGTAAACACACTCACATAGACACAATACACACACCCACACTCACACATATAGACACATACACGCTGCCTCACATAATCACTAAACTAATATGAACAAACTTCCACACTTTACGCACATATACACTGATGATTATCGTGGGCATCCTCACAAATAACACACAAACACACACTCCCTCGCATAACAAACAAATACACATTCCCTCACATACACTGAATGCATGTACATATACACACATAAACATATACACATATAACAAATAACCACCGCTGAGGAAGTAGGTTAGACGAGACCGAATTTGACATTTTTTTTAATTTTTAGAATTGGAATTGGAATACACATACATACACGCACATACACACAGACATACACACATACAAATGCACTTACACACATGATCACACGCAGATACACACACTTACACACATACAAATACACTTACGCACACAAACACATACATATACATACACATTCACACGCGCAAACACACATACACACACCCTCAAAAAGCACGCTGCTGCCCCCCAACCTTGAGAGACCACCCCTTACAGTCCAGTATTGGGGGAAGCCGATGTATAGCGGTGGCTAACATGCTTTACTGTCGGCATTGTAGATTGGTGTTCGAATCTCCATCAAGCCAATGTTTTGTTTTTTTTTTTTAATTGAGCAGGGCTGTTTGACCTACCCAACAGAAAGTGGACACTAAAGATGTTCTGGGATCACAAGCAGCCACTGTGATATGTGAAATATCACCTACCAAGTTCCCCTTGATCTATTAAAAACAAGTTAAGTTAGTTGCATATCTTTTACAGGACGTCGCAGTCAACCCCAACATTTTTTTGACTGTTTGTGATCTCTTAGCAAGTTTACGTTCAGTAGTTTGCCGTAGCTTTCTGAACTACCGGTACCTATACCATTTTATGTAAAATAAAAAAATAAAAAATAAACACAAGGCGGTGTGCTGCTAAATCGCCTGCAGCTGTTTCGAACGCGGAGTACGAGATTACGAACTGCGTCCGTTACCTCTTCGCCACGGGGCTCGTGGTTGATCTATAAAAATGTGAAATAGCACCGTATAACCAATAATTATTAAGATGCGCCAAAGGGCCAATTACTTACTGTGGTTTGGACACACCTGGTCCTCTCCCGTTACACCACACTGCTTAAGTCTGTGTTCAAAGATATGAGCACATCGCACTGGAACCAAGTTCGTACACGCTATGCCGTCAGATCGTAGAAGGAACGTTACCCCTCAACACAAAACCAACTACGCACCTAACAAAGGACGCTACCGCCGACAGGACTAACATTAACCATTTGGGTTTATAAAAGACCATTTCTCTGCACTTCGGATTCTTTCATAAGTGATTCAGCTTTCTCCCTGAGATCATGTGACACGGGATGTATACAGTGCACACACTTTGTAATACTATGTGAGTCATAATGTGTGTACACGACAATCACACAGTGCATGTGTGTATACAAGAATCATACAGGCTTTACATGCATGTGAAAGACAAGCTGAACAACATCTTATGACAACAGAAATGTGGTTTCTGAGGAAAATGCAAAGAATACCAAAGAGACAGACAAATCAATGACCAAGTGATACAAGAAACAAACTGAAACTGTAAACTGATTAGAGAAATTAGACATAGACAGTGAAAACAATTTGGTTACGTTATGAGAAGAAATAAACTAGAGAACTTGGTGACAACTCACAAGATTGGGGGGGGGGGGGGGGAGAGAACAAGGGGAAGACAGAGAAGTAAAAATACCTGGGTGGCATAGCCACGTGGTATGGTCAAGACAAGAACACTGAGCTGATCTACGACTTTGGTGATCTTGCGAGATAGAGACACATGACCACCCACGCTTATTAGCATGGAAATTATGATATGATAATCGCATAGGCTTAAAATATACGTGCCCATGTCAGAAACAGAGACCCGCTCTAAATCTGTGTATGTGTATCGGAATCACAACATGAAAACTGTGATATTAGCAGTGGAAAGTATCGGATTCACAACACGAAAACTAGGATATTAGCAGTGGAAAGTATCGGAATCACAACACGAAAACTAGGATATTAGCAGTGGAAAGTATCGGAATCACAACACGAAAACTGTGATATTAGCAGTGGAAAGTATCGGAATCACAACACGAAAACTGTGATATTAGCAGTGGAAAGTATCGGAATCACAACACGAAAACTAGGATATTAGCAGTGGAAAGTATCGGAATCACAACACGAAAACTGTGATATTAGCAGTGGAAAGTATCGGAATCACAACACGAAAACTAGGATATTAGCAGTGGAAAGTATCGGAATCACAACACGAAAACTGTGATATTAGCAGTGGAAAGTATCGAAATCACAACACGAAAACTAGGATATTAGCAGTGGAAAGATGAGGCCATCACTGTATCGGAATCACAACACGAAAACTGTGATATTAGCAGTGGAAAGTATCGGAATCACAACACGAAATTTGTGATATTAGCAGTGGTAAGAAGAGGCCATCAGTGAACTATGATATTAGCAGTGGAAAGATGAGGCCATCAGTGTATCAGAATCACAACACGAAAATTGTGATATTAGCAGTGGGAGGTATCGGAATCACAACACGAAAACTGTGATATTAGCAGTGGAAAAAAAGAGGCCATCAATGAATATCACAGTAAAATGGCAAATTCTAGAACAAGTAACACGATTCTCTTATCCCGGGCATGTGTGAGGTTTTTTTGTGGGTTTATAGAGAATTACAGAAGTTCCAATGAGTGAAGTTCTATAAAGTATATCTCTCTATAAAAGATACAGGTTAGTAACAGCAAGTGTTGTCTAGAGGTATTGATATTTATTCTCGCATAACCCTTGTAGAGAAACCATTCAGAATTTTGGCTCATCGAGTACCCCCACTGTGAGAAATTAGACCTAAGTTAAGTTCTACACAGAATTATTTATCGATAATTTCCCTTCTAGGCCATATATATATATTTATATATATATATATATATATATATATATATATATATATATATATATATATATATATATATATATATATATATAGAGAGAGAGAGAGAGAGAGAGAGAGAGAGAGATCTTGGCAGTTAGCCAAGTAACCAATGAAAGCAGTTCTCTCATCTTCCCGCTGACTGTGCTCTGATCGCCAACCTCATTTTTGATCTCATTACTTATTTCAAGTGACATAAGACACTTGGACAAATGATCACATTGACAATTGTACCATTGTAGTGAACATAAACAACAACAACTGTATTTTACACTGGTTGAACAAGACAACATGAGAAGATCTTGACAACAGTTGGACAAACATTCACAAAGGAATGATCACACCAACAGATTAGACAAGTCATACATCATGGAAGATACTTGACAACAACCACACAGGACTTCCACAATATCTGTAACAAGCTTTATTAATGACCCATGTGTCAAGTGAAGACTCAGGCTTCATATTGTCAACATTCACATTTCAAAATATTAGTTTATATGTAATCTCATTGACATAATTATGAGCCTAAATACAACACCCAATCCCCACAGAAACATTAATCTAAATAAACCCTCCTCCTTCACATCTCTACACCATAGGTTATCCTACACCACAACACTTTAATCATGCTATCACTTTTCCAACCGTCAAATGAGGAAAACACATGATAAACCTATAGCCGGGCACAAGTATAGGGAGACACTGCTATACTGATCCGTATACCGTCTTTTAGCACCAATGAAGGTGTTGGGAATGTCTCAGGTTTCAGCTTTCCCCATAATGTTTTCCAGTTCAGGCTATTCCCTACTTTGACTAGTCCGAAGCAAGTGACAAACATGTCCTTCCGAAGGGTGAGTAGACTGTTCGCAAAGTTGATAATTTGGGATTAGTTTTACTTTTCAGTAGATGAAGATCTAAAAACTATTATGTCCCATCATTCTTCTCTGCCAGTCTATCTCCCACAAAAGGTTCTGATGTAACTGAATCACCACACCTAATTATCACTAATCCATTTTTTAGGAATTTGCTCTATGTATTAACTTCTGCTCCTTTAGCTTTCAGCCAATATTAATAATAAGCTGTGATATAGTCTGCTCCAAGTGCACTTTAATGTCCACTCTTAGCCAGTAGTGACATGCTGAAAACCAGGTAATCTCTCCTCTTAAGGTTTCTTCTTGAATTTATCTTGAAGATATAGCCTGGGGCTTTTACAAAATTGGAGAGTATCCCTGTTTTAGGCTTCTCATCAAAGACTATTTCTTCAGTGCCAACTGTATAGGCCAGAATTAGTGGATTCAGGCTGAACATTTGCAACCTGTTGTTCATGTGGTACTTTTTGGAGTCTTATTTTTCAGCTGGAGTTGAAGACTAGAGCTCAGGACTTCCCTGGAGTTGTCCTGGTAATTGGAAGGCCTCCCCCATCTTCCTCATTCTCTGTTAATAAACAAAGGCGTAACATGTGTTTTACATCTGTTTAAACTTGGTCATAGTTATACAGTACTATCACAGATTCAGAGAGGAATGGGAGGGGAAAAGGAGTGTGATATTCGAACACCCGCCTCTCACTGATGATGAAGTGCAATTTTATTTGGGGGTTTGGCGTGATATCCTTTCTCCAGGTTCATCCCCAAAACCGTGAAGTCATAGGCACATACTCCCAATCAGAGGCAGCTTTACACAATTATCTTGTAAATTCTCACAATGAGTAGATCACAGGGACCGGTGTACCATGAGAACAGACAGTGTGATTAAGCACCAAGAAGTAGGCATTGTATGGCAGAAATCATGCACTAGAATTGCCTTCACATGTGGAATACACATAATGAAAGAAAACATGAATTTTCCCTGACAAATAGCATGAGCCTTCCCATGTATTCAGCTGACTAGACACTGTAGGTTATGCCACATATTGCTCCTCATTGGAATGTAGCTCATATAAACCTAAACTATTGTTGCAAAGGACCAGTGCATAACGTCAAAGAGAAATTGCATCCCAGGCAAATCTTTACGAGTACTTTTGACAATTTTCCTGATCGTAATACAGCCACCAGACATTACATGAACTTGGTAATTTCTACAGTGCAATGCAGTCCTGCAAACATGGATTTAATAAGTGTCTTTACTTTTACAAATATGAGAAGTTAATTATATAATTATCATCTCATTCACTCAAACATTCCCAGCCATTATAAGGGAGAAATTACATGCAGTATATAGCATCACACATTCTGAAACAGAACTGCCAAAGGTAACTCTCAAGAGCAAGGTACAGTTTGGTTAAGAATGGTCATGATAGGCACTCAACGAATGTTCAGAGCGCACAAAGGTTTTGCAATATGCACTGAGCGTAGTTTACAGTCATAAGCATATGCAAATCATCAAATCAGACAGACAATAGTATAGACATGGTAAGAATGTTTCACTGCGGTAGACATGACAGGTTTTGAGCGGCAGTTTTAGAGTCCCTGTACAACGAAGTCCTGCATTCTTTTCACATTTTCTCAAGAAAATACTCGGCCATTCGTCTCTCTCTCACTTCATCAGGTGTACACATAACATATTAAATGATATAGGTACCTGAAGTGCAGATGACCACATCTTAAAGAATGCTTTTGGGCAAGTTTTACCACTGCATCTTGAACACGTTCTTACGGGATGGAATCAAGGCTTCGACTGGCGGGCTAATTATGTATTAGGGAGCGTTACCAGCCCAAGGCAGGGTTGCCACTTTTTTTTTTTTGACCAAAAGTATCTAGTAATGGCCCAAACAACATGCATAAATATCTAGATTTCGTTGGAAAGTATCTAGGAAAAATATCCAGATTGAGAAAGTAAGAAATTACATATGTATTGATGTGACTGCCGCTCTCCCTGGCGAAAAGTTTACGGCTGTCGCCGTTATCCCGTATGTTCTCGTGAGTAACGCAGCTGCGCCCGAACCGACAGCGGTTCGAGCCGCGCTGGTAACTTAGAGGGGTATGTGAGCCGGTCGCTCAGAAAGCAATGGCAAACTACTGAGCGTAATCTTGCCTTGTACATCAACAGCAGCTGAAAAATTCTGATGTTGACTGCACCATCTTGTAAGGGATATGCAACATTAAAAGAAAATTGATGTGACTTACCTATAGAATCATGTCCTCATCTTCACTGATGCCTGTCTCACAAGATGCACTTAGCTTGGATGATGAAGTTGAAGCTTCACATTCAAAATGACTCTGGTGTACTTTAGCTGTTCCAATTTCTTTTATTATATGATCAGGGAGCTGATAAGTTGAACAGCATTTTCCTGCTCTCATCAGGCCAAATCTTATTGTCAATATAGCATTTAAGAGATCAATTTTCATCCTGTTTCTTAGTTTACATTTTGTATAATTCACAGTACTGAAAATTCTTTCCGCATCAGCATTTGAATGGGGTAGTATCATGGCAGACATCGCATATTCAAAGAGCTTACAGAATGGACTGTTACCTGAGATATCTTTAAATTGTCTTACTTCACTCCAAAAAGCTTCAGTTTCTGTTTTGTTTGTCCAGTCAACCAAATTTATTTTTGTTAACTAATATTCTGCTTCCGCCACACTAGCCCCTAAAAATTTAATAACTTGACAATATTTAAGTATGTCCTTTACTGGCTGAGGTATGTTGTTAATAGAAAAGAGTGAAATATTTTTCAATACATCTAAATTTTCAGGAAGTCTCTGCTTCAGTTGATCGAATAATGAGACAAGAACATCTTGACAGCGCTTTCTTAAGTTGTTCTCTTCATTTTCTGTTAACAGTCCTTTTGTTTTTAAACCATCAATTTTTGATTCGATTTGGTATCCCAGGTACGGCTTGGGATACACATTCCAATTTCACCCATACACATTTCATAAGGATTAAAGATGGGATATCTTCCTTCAATGTTGCATACACGCCATGGTTGATACCGACCATTACCGATGCATTATCGGTTCCAATTGCAGCCAAATTCTTTAAGTTTAAATGTTTACTGACCAAAAGTTTCTTCAGTGCCCTTATGCGCCCTTTTACTCATTACCGGGGGGGGGGGGGGGGGGGGGGGGGGTTTGCCAGATTGTTGAGCGTTGACCCAAGTCAGTTCAAAGTTTAATGGCAGTTACCATAATTTACGCGCGTCCAGACCGAACATAAAATGGGTAATTGACACCGAAAGAAAAGTAAAATCTAGAAAGTATTCAAAATATCCGACTCCAAATGAAAAGTATCTAGAATTGCATCCAGCATCCACACGTCAGAAAACGGTATCCAGATGCCGGCAAAAACCTCTAGATCTGGATATAAAATATCTAGAATGGCAACTATGGCCCAAGGGTTACCCAATCAAATTGAGTCCCCACCGTTCATCTTCCTTCCCCTAAACTAGAATCTTCGATTCTATTTTTGTTAGGGTATCAAGACGGCTTACTGTGGTTAACTACTAAGTATTGAGAAATGTAAATGGACTGGGGATGCGAACGTCTGAAGACATCATGCTACAGCATGTAGTAACAGATGATGGCAAAAGTGACACATAAATAAAAAAGAGAATATGAATGGCCAAAAATATTTTCAACAGCGTCAACTCATTACTAACTCTAGTAAGATTAACAACGGATTTAAAATGAGAATTGTCAATTGCTATGTATAATCAACACTGCTATATGGCGCGGAAGCCTGAACAGTGTGCAAGCAGTTAGAAAGTCAAGTGGAGGCCCTGAAGATGTGGATATAGAGAAGATTATGTCATATCTCATGGAAACAAAACCAATCAAATATTTCGGCCACGTTAAAAGACATAACACATTTATAAAAACCATACTGGAAGATAAGGTTGAAGGCAAGCGAGCAAGAGGTAGACAGCGATACAAGTGGGAAGTTGTCCATCAAGAGATAGACGAACAGCACTCTTACAGAATGTACAATCAGTGCGAGAGACAGACAGTGATGGAGATCCATTGCAGCCAACCTTCATTGTGGAGACGACGCCTGATTGATCATAACCTCAGACGCTACAAAAGTGTGAGTCATGTCATTGAAAACTGTCATTTACTGCCAATATAGTACCTTGCCGTGTATGGCAGAGGGGTCTTTGAGCCTGAGGAATTAAGGCCGCCTGGCTAGTGCAGTCGCCGCGAACTGTGCAGGTTAGGATTTTCTTTTTGCCCCCGACAGAAAAAAAATCCCACACCTTACCGATGGATCGAACCCGGGTCTCCCGAAGGAGAGTCCGGCGTTATAGCCATCCGGCCAGCAGCTCCTCTAAAGTGTGAGTGTTTAGCATAATCTCCGGAAATGAAACGAGTCGAACGGCAGTATTGCCATGACAATACAAAAAGTCAATCAACAAAAACGTAAAGTCAAATTGTTCAGCTTGACAAGAACACAATCACAAATGATCGAATAGGCGTACCTGTTAGAAATCCTTCGTCGGCAACACAAAAACAAAAGACTCTGATACACCAACATTAAAAAACGGCAGACTACAAAATAGTCACTTAGGCTAAGTCCTGCAGAATCTAAATCCTGAGGCACAAAAATCAAAGGATTCCCTAATCATTGATTTCTTGGCGCCTCTCAGACTACCTAATCAACAACTCGTGGCGCCCTGTGGCTCCTCTCCCGCCACTTCGTGGCGCCCTGGTACTCACCATCTCACACACTTGACGACTCTGTGAATGCATGCTCTCGGGCATCACGAGGTTATCCAATCACGCTTGGCTGCAGATACGTTCATTACTGTGTCGACACAGTCGTGTGATCATTCAGTCGTCTGTACTTACTGCTTAATGAACCGCGGCCTCATCATTGGCAATATTTGATATAGGATAGGCGTAAATAAATGGCTGATTCCAGGTCGACCCAGGACGAACAACAACAGCATTAAGCGTGTTTATGCCTATATTCTTCTAGATGAAACCATGGGGTCACCGTGACTAGAGTATTCACTTACCTGTGTTGTGAAGCTGAGTTCTAATCCATCTTTATATCATTGGTAGCTCTTTATGACTTTCACTTTTAAACGACAACATACATGCTGTTCGATGTGATTGTGTTTGTTATTTAATCTATGCCTGATTAAAATAAAATTGTGAGACATATGGTGCTAAATCAATGGCTAGAAACGAAATCTGACCTCATTCCATGGTTGTAGGTTCATGTGAATAATAGACCTGCCTAATGATGACACCTTTTTGAGGGTGTCGAGTTGGCCGGGCGTGGAAGCACACCTTGTTCCTAATGGGAAAGAACTATCATTACTTGGGGGTGACAGGAAAAGAACTATCATTACTTGGGGGTGACAGGAAAAGAACTATCATTACTTGGGGGTGTCAGGAAAAGAACTATCATTACTTGGGGTGTCAGGAAAAGAACTATCATTACTTAGGGGTGTCAGGAAAAGAACTATCATTACTTGGGGGTGTCAGGAAAAGAACTATCATTACTTGGGGGTGACAGGTTACAATCCTGGTGTGGCAGCTAGTGCCTCGCGTGTGTACGTTGTCTTCTAGTGTGTCCTTTAATCTGTACTTCTACTTCTGACGGCGACAATCAATGCTTGTTGACGAGCTGTCTCTGTGGCCCCAGTGGTTACCCTACAGTTGATGTTTACTTGTTTGTTTGAATTGTTTGCATGCTATTAATCACGGTCTTCTTTGACCTGCTGAATACTGCAGCAAATGGGAGATGAGTGTTTGAGATTAAAAGCAGATTAGGCCACGCAAGAATTGGACTTCAAAAGATTAGTCAGTCAGTCAGTCAGTTAGTCAGTTAGTCAGTCAGTCAGTCAGTCAGTCAGTCAGTCAGTCAGTCAGTCAGATAGTCAGTTAGTTATCTGTTGGAGTATCATCCGTGCACATCGGACAAATCCATAGGTTCTCAGATCCCCCCCCCGCCCCCCCCCCCCCCCCCCCCCCCCCATAACATATACATCGGGCCTGGCGGCTAATAGTCCCAGTTCTGTGTTGTTGACGAGGCCCTCATTCTCCCGATGTATCTCTCATGTTTGGCCATTCCCATACTTATTCCCAAGTCTCTCATATTCTAGAGAACGATGTGGATTCACTAGTACCAAAGTTCCCCGCTCTCCACATCTCTCTAAGGGCATTAGTAACATCGGCACCATCCATGGGCTGGTCATCTGTTGGGGATGCAGAACCAGCAAGTTTATCAGCTTGTTCATTTCCCTCAACTCCCGCATGTCCCAGATGCCCCTACGGACAACAGACCCCTGCAGCGATTCAGTCCACTATCTACGCACAGAACTCGCCTCGATCTTTTGAAGCATGCTCATTGAATCACTTAGTACATACACGTTTGTGTAATTCTGTGATGGACAGTGTAAAATATCTTGTGTACTGAATCAATGTCATTAAATAGCAGAAAGACAGTACTGACATGTGACACTGAATCTGCTCCGGTGTGTGGCAAGGAATCTCTGAATGTTAACGAACGCGTCAGGAAGCGAAGCATTGTAGGACATCGAGACGACTGGGCACATCAGTGATAGGGGATGCACAGACAGACGAGAGAGTTGATGCTGGGTGATCTCAGAGGAAATGGCGGAATATCATCAGCGGAATTGATTAAGAACACAGAATAGTGAAATCTGTAGATGCATGAACGCCTAGTGAAATCTGTAGATGCATGAACGCCTAGTGAAATCTGTAGATGCATGAACGCCTAGTGAAATCTGTAGATGCATGAACGCCTAGTGAAATCTGTAGATGCATGAACGCCTAGTGAAATCTGTAGATGCATGAACGCCTAGTAAAATCTGTAGATGCATGGACGCCTAGTGAAATCTGTAGATGAATGAACGCCTAGTGAAATGTGTAGATGCATGAACGCCTAGTGAAATCTGTAGATGCATGAACGCCTAGTGAAATCTGTAGATGCATGAACGCCTAGTGAAATCTGTAGACAATGAACGCCTACGTGAAATCTGTAGACAATGAACGCCTAGTGAAATCTGTAGACAATGAACGCATACGTGAAATCTGTAGACAATGAACGCCTACGTGAAATCTGTAGACAATGAACGCCTAGTGAAATCTGTAGATACATGAACGCCTAGTGAAATCTGTAGACAATGAACGCCTACGTGAAATCTGTAGACAATGAACGCCTAGTGAAATCTGTAGACAATGAACGCATAGTGAAATCTGTAGACAATGAACGCCTACGTGAAATCTGTAGATGCATGAACGCCTAGTGAAATATGCAGACAATGAACGCCTACGTGAAATATGTAGGGAATGAACGCCTACGTGAAATATGTAGGGAATGAACGCCTAGGTCACTTTACAGGGCACATGTTGTGGGGTTGGAGGGTAATCTCACACAGCTATTTATCTTCTGCTGCCGTCCATCTTGTTTTCCAATGTCTGATCAATACCGCGCTTACATAATCCCTGTTCTGTTACCTTTGGACTGTAGCGTCCTCAGAACTGTGTCACTTCTGTCTGTTGATCTTCCCTTCTATTCCCGAATCCGTCAGGGAATTATCTGTGATCGCTGCAGCCAGCACTAAGTCGCCCAGGAGTTGCTGATCTCTGTTCCCCATGGCTGTCTGCTATCTCGCAATCTGCAGGATGACCAAGTCATTTCAGATGTGTCTTCTCGATGTGTCGGCGTATGTGGGTTAGGGGTTAATGAAAGCAGTTTCGCGGTCCCCCGACAAAGCGGGTTGAGGTTTTAAAATCAGCAACAGGAGATTAGGAAGGAGACAACGTTGCGGTAATTTCCAGGTCGTGAGCGGCGGCCTTTCAGCAAGTCATGGCAATCTGTTAAACTAAAGTTGCCAAGTAAATCGCATACAGCCAATACATGCTGTGGTTGACTGCAATGCCATGTAATGGACATGCACCTTCTCAGTGTGGATCTGCAGGAATGGGTTCGCCAGATTTTGGTGTGTTGTTTGGTTGCAAACCTTGTCCAGCTCAGATGACGCGGCAAAAGAGTTGAGCGTGCTCCGAGACTAATAGCTTGACTGCCTGCGTCAGAAATTTATAGAACGTCTGTCTCCGTTAGAGACTGATAGCACGACTTTCTGTGTCAGAGAATTATTGCACGACTGTCTGTGCCAGAGATTTATAGCACGATGGTTTGCGTCAAAGATTTATAGCACGACTTTCTGTGTCAGAAATTTATAGCACGACTGTCTGTGAGGCTGATAGTATGACTACCTGCGCCAAATACTGATAATAGGACTGCATGCGTCAGAGACTCATAGCACGTCTGGTTGCGTCAGAGACTCATAGCATGTCTGGCTGCGTCAGAGACTCATAGCACGTCTGGTTGTGTCAGAGACTCATAACATGTCTGGCTGCGTCAGAGATTCGTAGCATGTCTGGCTGCGTCAGAGATTCGTAGCATGACTATCTGCGTCAGAGTCCTGCAGCTTGACTGCCGTCTTCAAGGTAGGCGACCCGGAGGCATGCAATAATCGTCTATACCTGCAACGCTTGTTCTGTGACGGGACTGTACGCTTGTAGACTGGTTCGGGAAGTTAACATCACAGCGAAAAGCAAACCTGGGGCAATGAGACGGGACGCTGACGCCGAATGATTCGCCCTTGTTATGATGAGGCGAGGAAGATAAAAAACGAACCTTCATATGTTGATGTTGTTCTGTATACATTGCTTGTCAATTCGACCATGATGACATGTGTCTGCCTAGAAATCACCCGTAGGTTAAGTTGACTTATCTCACATAGCCACATCTGTTATAGCCAGCACTGAGACAATGCCGATCAGATTGACTTATCTCACATAACCACATCAATGCCGATCAAACTGACTTATCTCACATAGCCACACCTCTTATAGCATGGATCGAGACAATGCCGATCAGATTGACTCATCTCACATAACCACATCAATGCCGATCAGAATCATCAGACTGACATATCTCACATAGCCACATCTGTTATAGCATAGACCGAGACAATGCCGATCAGATTGACTTATCTCACAGCCACATCTGTTGTTGCATGGACCGAGGCAATGCCGATCAGACTGACTTATCTCACATAACCACACCTGTTATAGCCAGCACCGAGGCAGTGCCGATCAGACTGACTTATCTCACATAACCACACCTGTTATAGCCAGCACCGAGGCAGTGCCGATCAGACTGACTTATCTCACATAACCACACCTGTTATAGCCAGCACCGAGGCAGTGCCGATCAGACTGACTTATCTCACATAACCACACCTGTTATAGCCAGCACTACGACAATGTTCATAAGATTGACTCATCTCACATTAACCACACCTGATATAGCCAGCACCGAGGCAGTGCCGATCAGACTGACTCATCTCACATAACCACACCTGTTATAGCCAGCACTAAGACAATGTCCATCAGATTGACTCATCTCAACCACTGACCACCTTCCTTAATCAGTGACAACCGATGTGCTTGCATAGATTTAACCACTGCAGTTCTCACTAGCCAAGTGGCCAAGTGGTCAAGTGGTCAAATGGTCAATTGACCAAGTGGTCAAATTGTCAAGTGGTCAAGTGATCAAGTGATCAAATGGTCAAATTGTCAAGTGGTCAAATGGTCAAGTGATCAAATGGTCAAGTGGTCAAATGGTCAAGTGGTCAAGTGATCAAATGGTCAAGTGGCCAAGCCGCCTGCCTAGCGTTCCGAAGGTTGTGGGTTCGATTCCGGACTTCGCCATTCAGTTCACGAGCACATTATCTCGGTGACTCCTGGGGGTCGTCGCTGGAGATACGGAGTTCGTCCTTTATGCCACGTCTTCGGCATGCCGGCCTGCAGAAAGAGACCAAGCAATATTGGATAAAACCTGGGATAATGAAGTCTAACCCCTCGTTTCTAACTATGCCAGGCTAAGCGATAAGCAACATTTTCCCCCCAGAGTTCACCTTTATAAAAGTTAGTTGCATATCCTTTACAGGACGCCGCAGTCAACCCTCAGCCTTGTTTAGCTGTTTGTGATCTCTTGGCAAGTTTACGTTCAGTAGTTTGCCATTGCTTTCCGAACGTCCAACACTCATGCCATTTTATAAAATAACCAAGACGAACTGCGTCCGTAGCACCTTCACCACGGAGCCAGTAAAGTCGTATATATGTATCTGATGTCACATCTGTAACCTCTGTATAATATCTCACCTCTAGAGCTAATCTGATGGAGGGCTGTGGTGATTTCCCATGTTTTCACACCGATATGCCAAACTGAAATGCACACTTATTAATTTACTAACTCTTGAAACACGAAACCCGTTTGTTAACATTGTGCCTGTTAATCTTCTAATGATGTTTTACTGGTTTCACGGCAAATTAAAAGTTCATGAATGGGAAGCTGCGAAACTAGATCTTTTGTCTGTGTAAGGTATACTCCGGATATTTCAGCCATAAATTGAGGAACTGACAGATAAATTGTTTACCTGTACATTTTTTGCTGGTAATTTCGACATCTGTAACAGCGGCTGGGTTTGATTTTGGGACATGGAAGGGGAGTGGGAGGGGGTGGGGTGGGGGTGGGAGAGAGGGGTGGCGGTGAATTGACCAAATAAATTGCTACAGAGCCTTTGTGGCTGGGCAGTAGTATATGTACCTTATGTTGTGGAGCACGGGATTTTATATCTGGCTAAACAGGCAACTGACTTACTTCCCTTAATGTAAGTAGTATAGTCGTTTACCTGTTTGTGATTTCTACCATCTGTCTGTGTGTATGCCTGACTGTGTGTCTGTTTGTCTGTCTGTATGTCTGTTCGTCCACCAGCCAGTCCATCCATCCATGCATCTATCTAACCTTCCATCCGATTACGCGCCTATCTGTTTATTTGTCTGCCTGTCTCTCTACCTAGCTAAGTATCTGTTTCTCTGTCTTGTCTGTCTCTCTGCAAATCTCTTTCCTTGTCTTGTTTTCTGCTTGTCTGTCTGACTGTCTGAGGATTGCACTTGAGGAATTGACTATAGGTGATGACGTCATTCCACCTCTTTACGCCAATAACACTCTCATCCCGGGCTCAATATTGTGCTCTCCCAGCGGTGAGTGCAAGGCTTGGTTGCTGATTGGCTTCCATAATCTCGGAGAAGTTGTGACTAGACTACACAATAGTTGACATGCTAACATGTTGATAAAGGAGGTAGTTGTGTGATTGCAAGGCTTGGGTGCTGATTGGCTTCCATAATCTCGGAGAAGTTGTGACTAGACTACACAATAGTTGACATGCTAACATGTTGATAAAAGAGGTAGTTGTTTTCATGATCTCTCTGTGTGACGTTTTCCGCGCTGCAGAAAGAGACTGAGCCATATGGGATAAGTTAGTTTGTTAGTTAGTCGCTAACTAACTTAAACCCGGTGCAATTAAGTCGACCATGTCGACTTTTAAGCGACTTTTTTTTTATTATAGAGTTTAGTTGAGATGTTGTGTTGAATAGAACTTCACACAGGGGTTTGCTAACTTGTGTTGAATAGAACTATACATAGAGGTTAGTTGAGATGTTGTGTTGTATAGAACTTCAAATAGAGGTTAGTTGAGATGTTGTTTTGTATAGAACTTCAAATAGAGGTTAGTTGAGATGTTGTGTTGTATAGAACTTCACATAGAGGTTAGTTGAGATGTTGTGTTGTATAGAACTTCAAATAGAGGTTAGTTGAGATGTTGTTTTGTATAGAACTTCAAATAGAGGTTAGTTGAGATGTTGTGTTGTATAGAACTTCAAATAGAGGTTAGTTGAGATGTTGTTTTGTATAGAACTTCAAATAGAGGTTAGTTGAGATGTTGTGTTGTATACAACGTCACATAGAGGTTAAGTGCGATGCTGTGTTGTATAGAATTTCACATAGAGGTTAGTTGAAATTGTGTATTGTATAGAACATCACATAGAGGTTAGTTGAGATGTTGTGTTGTATAGAACTTCACACAGAAGTTTACTAACTTGTGTTATATATAACTTCACATAGAGGTTAGGTAAGATGTGTTGTATAGAACTTCACATAAAGGTTAGCTGAGATGTTATGTTGTATAGAACTTCAAATAGAGGTTAGTTGAGATGTTGTGTTGTATAGCACTTAACATAGAGGTTAGTTGAGATGTTTTGTATTATAGAACTTCACACAGAGGTTAGTTGATACGCTGCTTGCACGGAACTTCACATGTAATGGAGTTTGTTGAAATGTTGTATTCCCTAGTTCATCACATGACTCCCTCGCTGGTCGATACCTGGGGCTTGCGGTCAGTATCTGGTTGAGCACACCGGTACAACTGAGACGGTGCCTGTAATGTTTGCGACCCGATAGCCAGGCTGTTGGTGCTGTCAAGACGGTGCCTGTAATTTTTGTGACACGACAGCCTGGCTGTTGGTGCTGTCAAGATGGTGCCTATAATGTTTGCGACACGACAGCCAGGCTGTTGGTGCTGTCAAGACGGCGCTTGTAATGTTTGTGACACGACATCCAGGCTGTTGGTGCTGTCAATATGGTGCCTGTAATGTTTGTGACACGACTTCCAGGCTGTTGGTGCTGTCAAGACGGTGCCTGTAATGTTTGTGACACGACAGCAATGAAGTTGGTACTGTCAAGACAGCCCGTCATTACTTACTACACAGACTTCTGTGTCAGTGTGTGACTCCAAGCCAGCGCTAGGAGACCGCCATTTGTTTTATTGACAAGTCACGCGTATCACGCAGATGAGCCGACAGTAACCACGGCTCACTCCTGTGCGTGTGTGTGCTATGTACACATTCAACGGATACCGTGCAGTGTACACATACAACGGAGACCATGCTATGTACACATTCAATGAAGACTGTTATGTACACATTCAACTGAAACTGCTATGTACATATTCAACTTAGACAGCTATGTACACATTCAACGTAGACAGCTATGTACACATTCAACGTAGACTGTGCTGTGTCCAAATTCAACGGAGACTGCCCTGTTTACACATTCAACTGAAACTGATATGTACATATTCAATGTAAACCTGCTATGTACACATTTAACGGAGGCTGTGCTATGTACACATTCAATTGAGTCTGTGGAACACACCTCTTTGAATGCCCAGCTCTGACAAATGAGAACTGCCATTATCCTTGAAACCAGATAAAGACACAATATATGGAACAACGCAACAGCTGGTAAACAGGAGAGCAAGTATCACTGCGTGACATTAAGTCTAGGGCGTAGACACAGATTGATTAACAACAACAACAACAACAACAACAACAACAACAACAACAACAACAACAGCAACAAAGCAGCGATTCTCAAGGGGCGAAATAGTTAAAACCATTGCCTCGCGCACCGAAGGTCGTCGGTTTATGTCCCGATTCTGTCATTCCATTGATAAATGCGCTGTTCTTGGAGACGCCTGGGGGTCGCCGCTGGTGCTACGGAGTTCGTGCTCTGTGGGGCGCTTTCGACAGGCCGCTCTGTGGAAAGAGACCCAGCCATACGGGATACAACGCGGCGCAATGAAGCCGATCCTCTGGTCTTTAAACACCTTTGAAAACAACGAAGAAAAAAATAAAATAAATGAAACCTGCAACATTGACAGCTAAAAGAGTTAACACACACGGTTCTGTCTCGTTACGTTGTTTTGTGTTTCTACTGTGTCTCTTTAACTGTCTTAAAGTCGCTTACAAGTCTTTTTCCACAGCCCGGAAAGCGTCGCACAAAGCACGAACTCCGTAGCTCTAGCGAGGACACTCAGGAATCTCCGAAAAATGCACTCGTGAACCGAAGGACGCTGTCCGGAATCGAACCCACAAACTTCGGAGCCCGAGTCAGACGGCTTGACCACTTCGCCACGGAGTTCTCTGTAACTGTCTACGCGATTAGATGTAGCATACCCGCATTCTGCCGTGTATGGCTGGGATTATTTCATACATACAGTCGCAACCTGTTTGAACACTACCTCAGTACAGACTACATTCCCACATCTCTCCCCCCCCCCCCCCCCTCCCCCTTAAAAATAATAATGTAAATTATCTCAAACGACAACTAGTTAATAAATATTCCCATATGTAAGGCACGTTACACCTTCCTCAGGTTTTTATCATGCCCATTGTAAACATTGCCTCAGTGAGTCATGTATTATTGACTGTTCTTTTGTTGTCTAAGATTAGCTTCATAAGTGATGTTGAATGAAATAATGTATGAGATGAATTAGAGAAGAAGGGTAGAATGTCAGAAGGGACTGCGTGCTCAATTCTTAACCCTTTGAAAATAAAGATTGTTCGTTCGTTCAGTCACTTCAGGTAGTGTTCATCCCTGGGCTCCCATACATGTAGACAGTTAGTTTTATGTAGTTCAGATGAACATATCCTACGATTTGTGAGGTGGAGCATCTGATAACTCGGCCATCCGTCTCTTGCCTAACTGTGGTCTGTTTAGCCGATACACATATGCCATAGTTGCCATAGTATTGTCTGAATATCGGAATGTCTGTGTGTCGGTATGTCTGTATTTCGTTATGTATGTATGTCGGCATGTCTGTATGTGCATAAATAAATCACCGAAAAACGAGAAGTAGATTGTAAGCTTCACTAGAACATGATTACAAAAAGGACGTTGCACAAACAAACATAAACCAACACACTACACGAAAAACACTACATGAAAATATTAAAGTTACTTATCTGTATCCTTGTACGACTGAAAACGTAGTGGGAATGGCAGTAACAGCGCAGCGTGGAATAACACGGAATCAAATGTTGAACGTGTAATCGCTAATACTGAGCACACAACACACACAAGATGGACTAAATATCGACACTTGTCTGCATGTCGGCATGTCGATATGTTTGTATGTCGGTATTTCAGCTTGTCTTTATATTGGTATGTCTGTATATATGTATGTCTGAATGCCGATATGTATGCATGTCTGAATGTGTGTCGGTATGTTTGTATGTCTCAGTGTATGTCTGTATGTCTGTAGATGTGAGGTGTTGACACTTCTATAGCTTGACATAGAAAACTGTCCCTTTCTTGGCCACACTAAGCCACTTACGTGTAGTATCAGCTTTGTATTTGTTGTTACCAGCAGAATGTTACATTATTCTGTGGTTCCCATATGAACAAACGACTCTTTACAATTTTCCACAAGCCACATCAATTATTAGCTTGTAACTAGCTGGAGTGGGTACACCAACAGCTGGCACTGTCTCCCTGCTAGTCAGTGTGGACGCCAACAGCTGGTAATGTCTCCCTGCTAGTCAGTGTGGACGCCAACAGCTGGTAGTGTCTCCCTGCTAGTCAGTGTGGACGCCAACAGCTGGTAGTGTCTCCCTGCTAGTGAGTGTGGACGCCAACAGCTGGTAGTGTCTCCCTGCTAGTGAGTGTGGACGCCAACAGCTGGTAGTGTCTCCCTGCTAGTAAGTGTGGACGCCAACAGCTGGTAGTGTCTCCCTGCTAGTGAGTGTGGACGCCAACAGCTGGTAGTGTCTCCCTGCTAGTGAGTGTGGACGCCAACAGCTGGTAGTGTCTCCCCTAGTCAGTGTGGACGCCAACAGCTGGTAGTGTCTCCTAGTGAGTGTGGACGCCAACAGCTGGTAGTGTCTCCCTGCTAGTCAGTGTGGACGCCAACAGCTGGTAGTGTCTCCCTGCTAGTGAGTGTGGACGCCAACAGCTGGTAGTGTCTCCCTGCTAGTGGGTGTGGACGCCAACAGCTGGTAGTGTCTCCCTGCTAGTGGGTGTGGACGCCAACAGCTGGTAGTGTCTCCCTGCTAGTGGGTATGGACGCCAACAGCTGGTAGTGTCTCCCTGCTAGTGAGTGTGGACGCCTAGAAAACATTGAAGACATCACATCCGTGATGGCTTATTTGATAGTACAGATACTTACCGACACAATCATTGTCAGTTCAGTTCTCATTCGAGCAGGGATGTTTAGAGGATTAGGCATGACTATTGGTGTTGACGGAACTAGAACTGTAAACACGCAAGGTTAACCCGGCAACAAATGCCTGGAGAAGTCGGATGTGTCGGCCGAAAGGCACAGATATCGCAGCTCTACTGCAAACAGACACACCATAATTACGTCCAGAGTAAACAATATTAGACGAGTAAAGATGAAGAACTGTAGGGATCTTTAGACTATACACAGGACATTGTCTGTGTTCACACTTGTATACTTTAGAATACACACAGGGAATTGTCTGTGTTCACACTTGTATACTTTAGACTACACACAGGGCATTGTCTGTGTTCACACTTGTATACTTTAGAATACACACAGGGCATTGTCTGTGTTCACACTTGTATACTTTAGACTACACACAGGACATTGTCTGTGTTCACAATTGTATACTTTAGACTACACACAGGACATTGTCTGTGTTCACAATTGTATACTTTAGACTACACACAGGACATTGTCTGTGTTCACACTTGTATACTTTAGACTACACACAGGACATCGTCTGTGTTCACACTTATGTACTTTAGACTACACACAGGACATTGTCTGTGTTCACACTTGTATACTTTAGACTACACACAGGACATTGTGTTCACACTTGTACGCACATCAAGGTGACATTGTCATCTACACCGATGGGTCAGTGGTGAGAAACAGATGTAATGGTTGGTGTTGTATTGCAAAGGCTAATGGACAAATCTTGAAAAAGGAGAGTCTGGCATATGAGACTACGACCTACAGCATGAGAATAAAAGTGGAAGCAGTAACAACCGCATTCCTTTGGTTAGAGGAGACCACTGCATCACACATTGTTTTCATTGCGGATTCAAAGAGTATGCTTAGTAAGGCGGAGAAAGGAATGTTTCGTGTGGAATGGCTCTCGTCGCTTCAGAGGTCACAGATTGTGAGAATTGTATGGATATTTTGCCCTGGCTATGCAGGGGTGCGGGGGGAATGAACAGCATATGTACCTCATAGTGGTAGATTGCCTTTGGACAAGGGCGGGGGGCGGGGGGGGGGGGGGGTGTGTAGTCGCGCGTTTGTGGGACCAGGTGGAGAAGGCGGGGGAACAGATTGAGAACCCGTATGTGGAAAGAATGAGATTACAAGAAATCGGTAGGGGTTCTGGAACAATCTCAAAACTAGAGGGAAGACCAGGAGAACATTCAATCAGATAGCGGTGGGAACGATTAGTAGTGTGACTCTTCGCTGGCTGTTGAACGAGGGGATGGAGCACGTATGGGAATGTCCTGAGTGCAGTGAAGTCGGTTCTTATCTCAACTCAACTCAACTCAACTCAACACTTGTATACTTTAGACTACACACAAGAACAGATCAAGAAAGCAAACACACAAGCACTGTATAAAGTATCCAGAAAATGAACACGTACTGGTATACCGTATCCAGCACACCACCATGAACTAATATAAAATATCAAGATAAGAAAATATAGTAGTAAAAAAATCTGAGGAAGCGAACAGAAAGTCTAACAACATATAACATTATAGCAGCTATCACATCTATACTCAGAAAATGACCTGTGTAACAAGGCCAGTCGCAGGCATATAGTTCCATTATTTAAGAACAACATTCCAAGCTGATTGACGATTATTATTCTCCATTTATCCGGACATCTAGCGTGACGTTAATGACACTTAAGTGGGGTAATTTCCACTGGGGAGGTATATAATAACCTTCCTCTCATCATGGACTAAGATGGAAGTTAAACTCATAACAAACTGCACGCCATTTGATGTTATCGCAGTGGTGTCATGGCTAGAGCATCGAGTTATCAACACGCAAGGCGAGGTTCGTGTCTAGATGAGGAGATTCTCTGAAGACTATCAAGGTTAATGGCCACCTACACACATACACATGTTATACTAAACCTTCCCCCACACTTTGAGTGTGTCACCATCACATCCCCACACAATGAGTGTGTCACCTACACATCCTCACACAATAAGTGTGTCACCAACACATCCCCACACAATGAGTGTGTCACCATCACATACCCACACAATGAGTGTGTCACCTACACATCCCCACACAATGAGCGTGTCACCAACACATGCCCACACAATGAGTGTGTCACCAACACACCCACACACAATGAGCGTGTCACCTACACATCAACAAACAATGGGTGTGTCACATACACATCCCCACACAATGGGCGTGTCACCTACACATACCCACACAATGAGTGTGTCACCTACACATCCCCACACAATGAGCTCTCACCTACACATCCACAAATAATGGGTGTGTCACGTACACATCCCCACACAATGAGCGTGTCACCAACACATCCCCACATAATGGGCGTGTCACCTACACATCCCCACACAATGGGCGTTTCAACAACACATCCACACACAATGAGCGTGTCACCTACACATTCCCACACAATGGGCGTGTCAACAACACATCCACACGCAATGGGCGTGTCAACAACACATCCACACACAATGAGCGTGTCACCTACACATCCCTACACAATGGGCGTGTCAACAACACATCCACACACAATGAGCGTGTCACCTACACATCCCCACACAATGGGCGTGTCAACAAAACATCCACACACAATGAGCGTGTCACCTACACATCTCCACACAATGGGCGTGTCAACAACACATCCACACACAATGAGCGTGTCATGTACACATCCCCACACAATGGGTGTGTCAACAACACATCCACACACAATGAGCGTGTCACCTACACATCCCCACACAATGGACGTGTCAACAACACATTAACACACAATGAGCGTGTCACCTATACATCCCCACACAATGGGCGTGTCAACAACACATCCACACACAATGAGCGTGTCACCTACACATTCCCACACAATGGGCGTGTCAACAACACATCCACACACAATGAGCGTGTCACCTACACATCCCCACACACCATGAGTGTATGTAATAATAATAATAATAATAATAATAATAATAACAAAATAACAACAACATCATCAATAATAACAACAATAACAATAAGAACAACAATAAGAACAACAATAATAGCAACAACAATAACAACAACAACAATCCCAACAACAATAACGATAACAACAACAACAACAATAATAATAATAACAACAATGGCAACAACAATAACAATACCAAAAATAATAATAACAACAGTAAAAACAACTACAATAACAATAACAAAAACAATAATAACAATACTAACGACAACAGAAACAAGAACAACAAAAACAACAACATGAATAACAACGACAACATACAACGTTAACAACAACATTAACAACAACAACAACAACAACAACAACAAAGCAACAACAACAGCAATAACAGCAACAACAACAAGATTAATGATAATAATAATAATAATAATAATAATAACCACAGCAATAACAATAACAATAACAATATCGCAACAATAACAATAACATATCGCAACAATAACAACAACAAAAACAACAACATAAATAACAACAACAAAAATAACGATAACAACAACGACAACAACAATTATAACAACAACACCAATAACAACAGGAATAACAACAATAACAACAACAAAAACACACACAATAACTACGACAACAACAACAATAATAATAACAATAACAATAACAACATCAATAACAACGACATTAACAACAACAACAACAATAACCACGACAACATCAAAAATAAAAACAACAATAAGAACAAAAACAATAACAACGACAATAACAACAACAACGACAATGATGACAACAACAATAACAAAAATAACAATAACGACAACATACAACAACAATAACAACAACAATAATAACAATAGTAATAACAATAATAATTACAACAAATACAACAACGACAACAACAACGACATCAACAACAATAATAATAATAATAACAATAACAACAACAATGACAACAACAACAATAACAATAGTAATAACAACAATAACAAAGGCAACAATAACAACAACACTAATAACAACAACGACAACAAGAACAGTAACAACAACAATAGTAATAACAACAACAACAGTAACACTAACCATAACACCAATAATAATAACGACAACACTAACAATAACAATGACAAGAACAACAACAATAACAATAAATGCAACAATAACAACAACAATAACGTTAACAACAACGATAACAACAATAATAACAACAATACAACAACAGTAACAATAACAACCACAATTTATAACAAAAACAATAACAACAACAAATAACAACAAAAACAACAACAACAATAACAATAACAACGACAGCAAATCAAATCAAATCAACTTTACTTTAAACAGCAAGAACAACAAGAAGATTGATCGCTATGCTATTAGCTTTCCCTTCAATGTTCACTGTTGGTCATGTACAAATAGTAACAACTTGATAACTTCTGTTAGAAGATTGATCGCTATGCTATTAGCTTTCCCTTCAATGTTCACTGTTGGTCATGTACAAATAGTAACAACTTGATAACTCTGTTAGAAGATTGATCGCTATGCTATTAGCTTTCCCTTCAATGTTCACTGTTGGTCATGTACAAATAGTAACAACTTGATAACTTCTGTTAGAAGATTGATCGCTATGCTATTAGCTTTCCCTTCAATGTTCACTGTTGGTCATGTACAAATAGTAACAACTTGATAACTTCTGTTAGAAGATTGATCGCTATGCTATTAGCTTTCCCTTCAATGTTCACTGTTGGTCATGTACAAATAGTAACAACTTGATAACTTCTGTTAGAAGATTGATCGCTATGCTATTAGCTTTCCCTTCAATGTTCACTGTTGGTCATGTACAAATAGTAACAACTTGATAACTTCTGTTAGAAGATTGATCGCTATGCTATTAGCTTTCCCTTCAATGTTCACTGTTGGTCATGTACAAATAGTAACAACTTGATAACTTCTGTTAGAAGATTGATCGCTATGCTATTAGCTTTCCCTTCAATGTTCACTGTTGGTCATGTACAAATAGTAACAACTTGATAACTTCTGTTAGAAGATTGATCGCTATGCTATTAGCTTTCCCTTCAATGTTCACTGTTGGTCATGTACAAATAGTAACAACTTGATAACTTCTGTTAGAAGATTGATCGCTATGCTATTAGCTTTCCCTTCAATGTTCACTGTTGGTCATGTACAAATAGTAACAACTTGATAACTTCTGTTAGAAGATTGATCGCTATGCTATTAGCTTTCCCTTCAATGTTCACTGTTGGTCATGTACAAATAGTAACAACTTGATAACTTCTGTTAGAAGATTGATCGCTATGCTATTAGCTTTCCCTTCAATGTTCACTGTTGGTCATGTACAAATAGTAACAACTTGATAACTTCTGTTAGAAGATTGATCGCTATGCTATTAGCTTTCCCTTCAATGTTCACTGTTGGTCATGTACAAATAGTAACAACTTGATAACTTCTGTTAGAAGATTGATCGCTATGCTATTAGCTTTCCCTTCAATGTTCACTGTTGGTCATGTACAAATAGTAACAACTTGATAACTTCTGTTAGAAGATTGATCGCTATGCTATTAGCTTTCCCTTCAATGTTCACTGTTGGTCATGTACAAATAGTAACAACTTGATAACTTCTGTTAGAAGATTGATCGCTATGCTATTAGCTTTCCCTTCAATGTTCACTGTTGGTCATGTACAAATAGTAACAACTTGATAACTTCTGTTAGAAGATTGATCGCTATGCTATTAGCTTTCCCTTCAATGTTCACTGTTGGTCATGTACAAATAGTAACAACTTGATAACTTCTGTTAGAAGATTGATCGCTATGCTATTAGCTTTCCCTTCAATGTTCACTGTTGGTCAATGTACAAAATAGTAACAACTTGATAACTTCTGTTAGAAGATTGATCGCTATGCTATTAGCTTTCCCTTCAATGTTCACTGTTGGTCATGTACAAATAGTAACAACTTGATAACTTCTGTTAGAAGATTGATCGCTATGCTATTAGCTTTCCCTTCAATGTTCACTGTTGGTCATGTACAAATAGTAACAACTTGATAACTTCTGTTAGAAGATTGATCGCTATGCTATTAGCTTTCCCTTCAATGTTCACTGTTGGTCATGTACAAATAGTAACAACTTGATAACTTCTGTTTAGAAGATTGATCGCTATGCTATTAGCTTTCCCTTCAATGTTCACTGTTGGTCATGTACAAATAGTAACAACTTGATAACTTCTGTTAGAAGATTGATCGCTATGCTATTAGCTTTCCCTTCAATGTTCACTGTTGGTCATGTACAAATAGTAACAACTTGATAACTTCTGTTAGAAGATTGATCGCTATGCTATTAGCTTTCCCTTCAATGTTCACTGTTGGTCATGTACAAATAGTAACAACTTGATAACTTCTGTTAGAAGATTGATCGCTATGCTATTAGCTTTCCCTTCAATGTTCACTGTTGGTCATGTACAAATAGTAACAACTTGATAACTTCTGTTAGAAGATTGATCGCTATGCTATTAGCTTTCCCTTCAATGTTCACTGTTGGTCATGTACAAATAGTAACAACTTGATAACTTCTGTTAGAAGATTGATCGCTATGCTATTAGCTTTCCCTTCAATGTTCACTGTTGGTCATGTACAAATAGTAACAACTTGATAACTTCTGTTAGAAGATTGATCGCTATGCTATTAGCTTTCCCTTCAATGTTCACTGTTGGTCATGTACAAATAGTAACAACTTGATAACTTCTGTTAGAAGATTGATCGCTATGCTATTAGCTTTCCCTTCAATGTTCACTGTTGGTCATGTACAAATAGTAACAACTTGATAACTTCTGTTAGAAGATTGATCGCTATGCTATTAGCTTTCCCTTCAATGTTCACTGTTGGTCATGTACAAATAGTAACAACTTGATAACTTCTGTTAGAAGATTGATCGCTATGCTATTAGCTTTCCCTTCAATGTTCACTGTTGGTCATGTACAAATAGTAACAACTTGATAACTTCTGTTAGAAGATTGATCGCTATGCTATTAGCTTTCCCTTCAATGTTCACTGTTGGTCATGTACAAATAGTAACAACTTGATAACTTCTGTTAGAAGATTGATCGCTATGCTATTAGCTTTCCCTTCAATGTTCACTGTTGGTCATGTACAAATAGTAACAACTTGATAACTTCTGTTAGAAGATTGATCGCTATGCTATTAGCTTTCCCTTCAATGTTCACTGTTGGTCATGTACAAATAGTAACAACTTGATAACTTCTGTTAGAAGATTGATCGCTATGCTATTAGCTTTCCCTTCAATGTTCACTGTTGGTCATGTACAAATAGTAACAACTTGATAACTTCTGTTAGAAGATTGATCGCTATGCTATTAGCTTTCCCTTCAATGTTCACTGTTGGTCATGTACAAATAGTAACAACTTGATAACTTCTGTTAGAAGATTGATCGCTATGCTATTAGCTTTCCCTTCAATGTTCACTGTTGGTCATGTACAAATAGTAACAACTTGATAACTTCTGTTAGAAGATTGATCGCTATGCTATTAGCTTTCCCTTCAATGTTCACTGTTGGTCATGTACAAATAGTAACAACTTGATAACTTCTGTTAGAAGATTGATCGCTATGCTATTAGCTTTCCCTTTCAATGTTACTGTGGGTATGTACAAATAGAAACAACTTGATAACTTCTTTTAGAAGATTGATCGCTATGCTATTAGCTTTCCCTCAATTTACACTGTTGGTCATGTACAAAATAGTAACAACTTGATAACTCTGTTAGAAGATTGATCGCTATGCTATTAGCTTTACCTTCATGTTCACCTGTTGGTCATAGTACAAATAATAAAACAACTTGTAACTTCTGTTAGAAAGATTGATCGCTATGCTATTAGTTTCCTTCAATGTCAATGTGTGTCATGTACAAATAGGAAACAACTTGATTAACTTCTGTCTAGGAAGACTGATTCGCCTATGCTATTAGGCTTTACCTTCAATGTTCACTGTTGGTAATGTACAAATAGTAACAAATTGAATTCTGTTAGAAGATTGATCGCTATGCTATTAGCTTCAGTTACAATGGTCACGGTTGGTCATGTACAAATAGTAAACAACTTGATAAACTTCTGTTAGAAGATGACCGCTATGCTATTAGCTTTCCCTTCAATGTTCACTGTTGGTCATGTACAAATAGTAACACTTGATAAACTTCTGTTAGAAGATTGATCGCTATGCTATTAGCTTTCCCTTCAATGTTCACTGTTGGTCATGTACAAATAGTAACAACTTGATAACTTCTGTTAGAAGATTGATCGCTATGCTATTAGCTTTCCCTTCAATGTTCACTGTTGGTCATGTACAAATAGTAACAACTTGATAACTTCTGTTAGAAGATTGATCGCTATGCTATTAGCTTTCCCTTCAATGTTCACTGTTGGTCATGTACAAAATAGTAACAACTTGATAACTTCTGTTAGAAGATTGATCGCTATGCTATTAGCTTTCCCTTCAATGTTCACTGTTGGTCATGTACAAATAGTAACAACTTGATAACTTCTGTTAGAAGATTGATCGCTATGCTATTAGCTTTCCCTTCAATGTTCACTGTTGGTCATGTACAAATAGTAACAACTTGATAACTTCTGTTAGAAGATTGATCGCTATGCTATAGATGTGTATAAGAGACAGATGTTCACTGTTGGTCATGTACAAATAGTAACAACTTGATAACTTCTGTTAGAAGATTGATCGCTATGCTATTAGCTTTCCCTTCAATGTTCACTGTTGGTCATGTACAAATAGTAACAACTTGATAACTTCTGTTAGAAGATTGATCGCTATGCTATTAGCTTTCCCTTCAATGTTCACTGTTGGTCATGTACAAATAGTAACAACTTGATAACTTCTGTTAGAAGATTGATCGCTATGCTATTAGCTTTCCCTTCAATGTTCACTGTTGGTCATGTACAAATAGTAACAACTTGATAACTTCTGTTAGAAGATTGATCGCTATGCTATTAGCTTTCCCTTCAATGTTCACTGTTGGTCATGTACAAATAGTAACAACTTGATAACTTCTGTTAGAAGATTGATCGCTATGCTATTAGCTTTCCCTTCAATGTTCACTGTTGGTCATGTACAAATAGTAACAACTTGATAACTTCTGTTAGAAGATTGATCGCTAGGCTATTAGCTTTCCCTTCAAGGTTCCACTGTTGGTCATGTACCAAATAGTAACAACTTGATAACTTCTGTTAGAAGATTGATCGCTATGCTATTAGCTTTCCCTTCAATGTTCACTGTTGGTCATGTACAAATAGTAACAACTTGATAACTTCTGTTAGATAGATTGATCGCTATGCTATTAGCTTTCTTCAATGTTCACTGTTGGTCATGTACAAATAGTAACAACTTGATAACTTCTGTTAGAAGATTGATCGCTATGCTATTAGCTTTCCCTTCAATGTTCACTGTTGGTCATGTACAAATAGTAACAACTTGATAACTTCTGTTAGAAGATTGATCGCTATGCTATTAGCTTTCCCTTCAATGTTCACTGTTGGTCATGTACAAATAGTAACAACTTGATAACTTCTGTTAGAAGATTGATCGCTATGCTATTAGCTTTCCCTTCAATGTTCACTGTTGGTCATGTACAAATAGTAACAACTTGATAACTTCTGTTAGAAGATTGATCGCTATGCTATTAGCTTTCCCTTCAATGTTCACTGTTGGTCATGTACAAATAGTAACAACTTGATAACTTCTGTTAGAAGATTGATCGCTATGCTATTAGCTTTCCCTTCAATGTTCACTGTTGGTCATGTACAAATAGTAACAACTTGATAACTTCTGTTAGAAGATTGATCGCTATGCTATTAGCTTTCCCTTCAATGTTCACTGTTGGTCATGTACAAATAGTAACAACTTGATAACTTCTGTTAGAAGATTGATCGCTATGCTATTAGCTTTCCCTTCAATGTTCACTGTTGGTCATGTACAAATAGTAACAACTTGATAACTTCTGTTAGAAGATTGATCGCTATGCTATTAGCTTTCCCTTCAATGTTCACTGTTGGTCATGTACAAATAGTAACAACTTGATAACTTCTGTTAGAAGATTGATCGCTATGCTATTAGCTTTCCCTTCAATGTTCACTGTTGGTCATGTACAAATAGTAACAACTTGATAACTTCTGTTAGAAGATTGATCGCTATGCTATTAGCTTTCCCTTCAATGTTCACTGTTGGTCATGTACAAATAGTAACAACTTGATAACTTCTGTTAGAAGATTGATCGCTATGCTATTAGCTTTCCCTTCAATGTTCACTGTTGGTCATGTACAAATAGTAACAACTTGATAACTTCTGTTAGAAGATTGATCGCTATGCTATTAGCTTTCCCTTCAATGTTCACTGTTGGTCATGTACAAATAGTAACAACTTGATAACTTCTGTTAGAAGATTGATCGCTATGCTATTAGCTTTCCCTTCAATGTTCACTGTTGGTCATGTACAAATAGTAACAACTTGATAACTTCTGTTAGAAGATTGATCGCTATGCTATTAGCTTTCCCTTCAATGTTCACTGTTGGTCATGTACAAATAGTAACAACTTGATAACTTCTGTTAGAAGATTGATCGCTATGCTATTAGCTTTCCCTTCAATGTTCACTGTTGGTCATGTACAAATAGTAACAACTTGATAACTTCTGTTAGAAGATTGATCGCTATGCTATTAGCTTTCCCTTCAATGTTCACTGTTGGTCATGTACAAATAGTAACAACTTGATAACTTCTGTTAGAAGATTGATCGCTATGCTATTAGCTTTCCCTTCAATGTTCACTGTTGGTCATGTACAAATAGTAACAACTTGATAACTTCTGTTAGAAGATTGATCGCTATGCTATTAGCTTTCCCTTCAATGTTCACTGTTGGTCATGTACAAATAGTAACAACTTGATAACTTCTGTTAGAAGATTGATCGCTATGCTATTAGCTTTCCCTTCAATGTTCACTGTTGGTCATGTACAAATAGTAACAACTTGATAACTTCTGTTAGAAGATTGATCGCTATGCTATTAGCTTTCCCTTCAATGTTCACTGTTGGTCATGTACAAATAGTAACAACTTGATAACTTCTGTTAGAAGATTGATCGCTATGCTATTAGCTTTCCCTTCAATGTTCACTGTTGGTCATGTACAAATAGTAACAACTTGATAACTTCTGTTAGAAGATTGATCGCTATGCTATTAGCTTTCCCTTCAATGTTCACTGTTGGTCATGTACAAATAGTAACAACTTGATAACTTCTGTTAGAAGATTGATCGCTATGCTATTAGCTTTCCCTTCAATGTTCACTGTTGGTCATGTACAAATAGTAACAACTTGATAACTTCTGTTAGAAGTTGATCGCTATGCTATTAGCTTTCCCTTCAATGTTCACTGTTGGTCATGTACAAATAGTAACAACTTGATAACTTCTGTTAGAAGATTGATCGCTATGCTATTAGCTTTCCCTTCAATGTTCACTGTTGGTCATGTACAAATAGTAACAACTTGATAACTTCTGTTAGAAGATTGATCGCTATGCTATTAGCTTTCCCTTCAATGTTCACTGTTGGTCATGTACAAATAGTAACAACTTGATAACTTCTGTTAGAAGATTGATCGCTATGCTATTAGCTTTCCCTTCAATGTTCACTGTTGGTCATGTACAAATAGTAACAACTTGATAACTTCTGTTAGAAGATTGATCGCTATGCTATTAGCTTTCCCTTCAATGTTCACTGTTGGTCATGTACAAATAGTAACAACTTGATAACTTCTGTTAGAAGATTGATCGCTATGCTATTAGCTTTCCCTTCAATGTTCACTGTTGGTCATGTACAAATAGTAACAACTTGATAACTTCTGTTAGAAGATTGATCGCTATGCTATTAGCTTTCCCTTCAATGTTCACTGTTGGTCATGTACAAATAGTAACAACTTGATAACTTCTGTTAGAAGATTGATCGCTATGCTATTAGCTTTCCCTTCAATGTTCACTGTTGGTCATGTACAAATAGTAACAACTTGATAACTTCTGTTAGAAGATTGATCGCTATGCTATTAGCTTTCCCTTCAATGTTCACTGTTGGTCATGTACAAATAGTAACAACTTGATAACTTCTGTTAGAAGATTGATCGCTATGCTATTAGCTTTCCCTTCAATGTTCACTGTTGGTCATGTACAAATAGTAACAACTTGATAACTTCTGTTAGAAGATTGATCGCTATGCTATTAGCTTTCCCTTCAATGTTCACTGTTGGTCATGTACAAATAGTAACAACTTGATAACTTCTGTTAGAAGATTGATCGCTATGCTATTAGCTTTCCCTTCAATGTTCACTGTTGGTCATGTACAAATAGTAACAACTTGATAACTTCTGTTAGAAGATTGATCGCTATGCTATTAGCTTTCCCTTCAATGTTCACTGTTGGTCATGTACAAATAGTAACAACTTGATAACTTCTGTTAGAAGATTGATCGCTATGCTATTAGCTTTCCCTTCAATGTTCACTGTTGGTCATGTACAAATAGTAACAACTTGATAACTTCTGTTAGAAGATTGATCGCTATGCTATTAGCTTTCCCTTCAATGTTCACTGTTGGTCATGTACAAATAGTAACAACTTGATAACTTCTGTTAGAAGATTGATCGCTATGCTATTAGCTTTCCCTTCAATGTTCACTGTTGGTCATGTACAAATAGTAACAACTTGATAACTTCTGTTAGAAGATTGATCGCTATGCTATTAGCTTTCCCTTCAATGTTCACTGTTGGTCATGTACAAATAGTAACAACTTGATAACTTCTGTTAGAAGATTGATCGCTATGCTATTAGCTTTCCCTTCAATGTTCACTGTTGGTCATGTACAAATAGTAACAACTTGATAACTTCTGTTAGAAGATTGATCGCTATGCTATTAGCTTTCCCTTCAATGTTCACTGTTGGTCATGTACAAATAGTAACAACTTGATAACTTCTGTTAGAAGATTGATCGCTATGCTATTAGCTTTCCCTTCAATGTTCACTGTTGGTCATGTACAAATAGTAACAACTTGATAACTTCTGTTAGAAGATTGATCGCTATGCTATTAGCTTTCCCTTCAATGTTCACTGTTGGTCATGTACAAATAGTAACAACTTGATAACTTCTGTTAGAAGATTGATCGCTATGCTATTAGCTTTCCCTTCAATGTTCACTGTTGGTCATGTACAAATAGTAACAACTTGATAACTTCTGTTAGAAGATTGATCGCTATGCTATTAGCTTTCCCTTCAATGTTCACTGTTGGTCATGTACAAATAGTAACAACTTGATAACTTCTGTTAGAAGATTGATCGCTATGCTATTAGCTTTCCCTTCAATGTTCACTGTTGGTCATGTACAAATAGTAACAACTTGATAACTTCTGTTAGAAGATTGATCGCTATGCTATTAGCTTTCCCTTCAATGTTCACTGTTGGTCATGTACAAATAGTAACAACTTGATAACTTCTGTTAGAAGATTGATCGCTATGCTATTAGCTTTCCCTTCAATGTTCACTGTTGGTCATGTACAAATAGTAACAACTTGATAACTTCTGTTAGAAGATTGATCGCTATGCTATTAGCTTTCCCTTCAATGTTCACTGTTGGTCATGTACAAATAGTAACAACTTGATAACTTCTGTTAGAAGATTGATCGCTATGCTATTAGCTTTCCCTTCAATGTTCACTGTTGGTCATGTACAAATAGTAACAACTTGATAACTTCTGTTAGAAGATTGATCGCTATGCTATTAGCTTTCCCTTCAATGTTCACTGTTGGTCATGTACAAATAGTAACAACTTGATAACTTCTGTTAGAAGATTGATCGCTATGCTATTAGCTTTCCCTTCAATGTTCACTGTTGGTCATGTACAAATAGTAACAACTTGATAACTTCTGTTAGAAGATTGATCGCTATGCTATTAGCTTTCCCTTCAATGTTCACTGTTGGTCATGTACAAATAGTAACAACTTGATAACTTCTGTTAGAAGATTGATCGCTATGCTATTAGCTTTCCCTTCAATGTTCACTGTTGGTCATGTACAAATAGTAACAACTTGATAACTTCTGTTAGAAGATTGATCGCTATGCTATTAGCTTTCCCTTCAATGTTCACTGTTGGTCATGTACAAATAGTAACAACTTGATAACTTCTGTTAGAAGATTGATCGCTATGCTATTAGCTTTCCCTTCAATGTTCACTGTTGGTCATGTACAAATAGTAACAACTTGATAACTTCTGTTAGAAGATTGATCGCTATGCTATTAGCTTTCCCTTCAATGTTCACTGTTGGTCATGTACAAATAGTAACAACTTGATAACTTCTGTTAGAAGATTGATCGCTATGCTATTAGCTTTCCCTTCAATGTTCACTGTTGGTCATGTACAAATAGTAACAACTTGATAACTTCTGTTAGAAGATTGATCGCTATGCTATTAGCTTTCCCTTCAATGTTCACTGTTGGTCATGTACAAATAGTAACAACTTGATAACTTCTGTTAGAAGATTGATCGCTATGCTATTAGCTTTCCCTTCAATGTTCACTGTTGGTCATGTACAAATAGTAACAACTTGATAACTTCTGTTAGAAGATTGATCGCTATGCTATTAGCTTTCCCTTCAATGTTCACTGTTGGTCATGTACAAATAGTAACAACTTGATAACTTCTGTTAGAAGATTGATCGCTATGCTATTAGCTTTCCCTTCAATGTTCACTGTTGGTCATGTACAAATAGTAACAACTTGATAACTTCTGTTAGAAGATTGATCGCTATGCTATTAGCTTTCCCTTCAATGTTCACTGTTGGTCATGTACAAATAGTAACAACTTGATAACTTCTGTTAGAAGATTGATCGCTATGCTATTAGCTTTCCCTTCAATGTTCACTGTTGGTCATGTACAAATAGTAACAACTTGATAACTTCTGTTAGAAGATTGATCGCTATGCTATTAGCTTTCCCTTCAATGTTCACTGTTGGTCATGTACAAATAGTAACAACTTGATAACTTCTGTTAGAAGATTGATCGCTATGCTATTAGCTTTCCCTTCAATGTTCACTGTTGGTCATGTACAAATAGTAACAACTTGATAACTTCTGTTAGAAGATTGATCGCTATGCTATTAGCTTTCCCTTCAATGTTCACTGTTGGTCATGTACAAATAGTAACAACTTGATAACTTCTGTTAGAAGATTGATCGCTATGCTATTAGCTTTCCCTTCAATGTTCACTGTTGGTCATGTACAAATAGTAACAACTTGATAACTTCTGTTAGAAGATTGATCGCTATGCTATTAGCTTTCCCTTCAATGTTCACTGTTGGTCATGTACAAATAGTAACAACTTGATAACTTCTGTTAGAAGATTGATCGCTATGCTATTAGCTTTCCCTTCAATGTTCACTGTTGGTCATGTACAAATAGTAACAACTTGATAACTTCTGTTAGAAGATTGATCGCTATGCTATTAGCTTTCCCTTCAATGTTCACTGTTGGTCATGTACAAATAGTAACAACTTGATAACTTCTGTTAGAAGATTGATCGCTATGCTATTAGCTTTCCCTTCAATGTTCACTGTTGGTCATGTACAAATAGTAACAACTTGATAACTTCTGTTAGAAGATTGATCGCTATGCTATTAGCTTTCCCTTCAATGTTCACTGTTGGTCATGTACAAATAGTAACAACTTGATAACTTCTGTTAGAAGATTGATCGCTATGCTATTAGCTTTCCCTTCAATGTTCACTGTTGGTCATGTACAAATAGTAACAACTTGATAACTTCTGTTAGAAGATTGATCGCTATGCTATTAGCTTTCCCTTCAATGTTCACTGTTGGTCATGTACAAATAGTAACAACTTGATAACTTCTGTTAGAAGATTGATCGCTATGCTATTAGCTTTCCCTTCAATGTTCACTGTTGGTCATGTACAAATAGTAACAACTTGATAACTTCTGTTAGAAGATTGATCGCTATGCTATTAGCTTTCCCTTCAATGTTCACTGTTGGTCATGTACAAATAGTAACAACTTGATAACTTCTGTTAGAAGATTGATCGCTATGCTATTAGCTTTCCCTTCAATGTTCACTGTTGGTCATGTACAAATAGTAACAACTTGATAACTTCTGTTAGAAGATTGATCGCTATGCTATTAGCTTTCCCTTCAATGTTCACTGTTGGTCATGTACAAATAGTAACAACTTGATAACTTCTGTTAGAAGATTGATCGCTATGCTATTAGCTTTCCCTTCAATGTTCACTGTTGGTCATGTACAAATAGTAACAACTTGATAACTTCTGTTAGAAGATTGATCGCTATGCTATTAGCTTTCCCTTCAATGTTCACTGTTGGTCATGTACAAATAGTAACAACTTGATAACTTCTGTTAGAAGATTGATCGCTATGCTATTAGCTTTCCCTTCAATGTTCACTGTTGGTCATGTACAAATAGTAACAACTTGATAACTTCTGTTAGAAGATTGATCGCTATGCTATTAGCTTTCCCTTCAATGTTCACTGTTGGTCATGTACAAATAGTAACAACTTGATAACTTCTGTTAGAAGATTGATCGCTATGCTATTAGCTTTCCCTTCAATGTTCACTGTTGGTCATGTACAAATAGTAACAACTTGATAACTTCTGTTAGAAGATTGATCGCTATGCTATTAGCTTTCCCTTCAATGTTCACTGTTGGTCATGTACAAATAGTAACAACTTGATAACTTCTGTTAGAAGATTGATCGCTATGCTATTAGCTTTCCCTTCAATGTTCACTGTTGGTCATGTACAAATAGTAACAACTTGATAACTTCTGTTAGAAGATTGATCGCTATGCTATTAGCTTTCCCTTCAATGTTCACTGTTGGTCATGTACAAATAGTAACAACTTGATAACTTCTGTTAGAAGATTGATCGCTATGCTATTAGCTTTCCCTTCAATGTTCACTGTTGGTCATGTACAAATAGTAACAACTTGATAACTTCTGTTAGAAGATTGATCGCTATGCTATTAGCTTTCCCTTCAATGTTCACTGTTGGTCATGTACAAATAGTAACAACTTGATAACTTCTGTTAGAAGATTGATCGCTATGCTATTAGCTTTCCCTTCAATGTTCACTGTTGGTCATGTACAAATAGTAACAACTTGATAACTTCTGTTAGAAGATTGATCGCTATGCTATTAGCTTTCCCTTCAATGTTCACTGTTGGTCATGTACAAATAGTAACAACTTGATAACTTCTGTTAGAAGATTGATCGCTATGCTATTAGCTTTCCCTTCAATGTTCACTGTTGGTCATGTACAAATAGTAACAACTTGATAACTTCTGTTAGAAGATTGATCGCTATGCTATTAGCTTTCCCTTCAATGTTCACTGTTGGTCATGTACAAATAGTAACAACTTGATAACTTCTGTTAGAAGATTGATCGCTATGCTATTAGCTTTCCCTTCAATGTTCACTGTTGGTCATGTACAAATAGTAACAACTTGATAACTTCTGTTAGAAGATTGATCGCTATGCTATTAGCTTTCCCTTCAATGTTCACTGTTGGTCATGTACAAATAGTAACAACTTGATAACTTCTGTTAGAAGATTGATCGCTATGCTATTAGCTTTCCCTTCAATGTTCACTGTTGGTCATGTACAAATAGTAACAACTTGATAACTTCTGTTAGAAGATTGATCGCTATGCTATTAGCTTTCCCTTCAATGTTCACTGTTGGTCATGTACAAATAGTAACAACTTGATAACTTCTGTTAGAAGATTGATCGCTATGCTATTAGCTTTCCCTTCAATGTTCACTGTTGGTCATGTACAAATAGTAACAACTTGATAACTTCTGTTAGAAGATTGATCGCTATGCTATTAGCTTTCCCTTCAATGTTCACTGTTGGTCATGTACAAATAGTAACAACTTGATAACTTCTGTTAGAAGATTGATCGCTATGCTATTAGCTTTCCCTTCAATGTTCACTGTTGGTCATGTACAAATAGTAACAACTTGATAACTTCTGTTAGAAGATTGATCGCTATGCTATTAGCTTTCCCTTCAATGTTCACTGTTGGTCATGTACAAATAGTAACAACTTGATAACTTCTGTTAGAAGATTGATCGCTATGCTATTAGCTTTCCCTTCAATGTTCACTGTTGGTCATGTACAAATAGTAACAACTTGATAACTTCTGTTAGAAGATTGATCGCTATGCTATTAGCTTTCCCTTCAATGTTCACTGTTGGTCATGTACAAATAGTAACAACTTGATAACTTCTGTTAGAAGATTGATCGCTATGCTATTAGCTTTCCCTTCAATGTTCACTGTTGGTCATGTACAAATAGTAACAACTTGATAACTTCTGTTAGAAGATTGATCGCTATGCTATTAGCTTTCCCTTCAATGTTCACTGTTGGTCATGTACAAATAGTAACAACTTGATAACTTCTGTTAGAAGATTGATCGCTATGCTATTAGCTTTCCCTTCAATGTTCACTGTTGGTCATGTACAAATAGTAACAACTTGATAACTTCTGTTAGAAGATTGATCGCTATGCTATTAGCTTTCCCTTCAATGTTCACTGTTGGTCATGTACAAATAGTAACAACTTGATAACTTCTGTTAGAAGATTGATCGCTATGCTATTAGCTTTCCCTTCAATGTTCACTGTTGGTCATGTACAAATAGTAACAACTTGATAACTTCTGTTAGAAGATTGATCGCTATGCTATTAGCTTTCCCTTCAATGTTCACTGTTGGTCATGTACAAATAGTAACAACTTGATAACTTCTGTTAGAAGATTGATCGCTATGCTATTAGCTTTCCCTTCAATGTTCACTGTTGGTCATGTACAAATAGTAACAACTTGATAACTTCTGTTAGAAGATTGATCGCTATGCTATTAGCTTTCCCTTCAATGTTCACTGTTGGTCATGTACAAATAGTAACAACTTGATAACTTCTGTTAGAAGATTGATCGCTATGCTATTAGCTTTCCCTTCAATGTTCACTGTTGGTCATGTACAAATAGTAACAACTTGATAACTTCTGTTAGAAGATTGATCGCTATGCTATTAGCTTTCCCTTCAATGTTCACTGTTGGTCATGTACAAATAGTAACAACTTGATAACTTCTGTTAGAAGATTGATCGCTATGCTATTAGCTTTCCCTTCAATGTTCACTGTTGGTCATGTACAAATAGTAACAACTTGATAACTTCTGTTAGAAGATTGATCGCTATGCTATTAGCTTTCCCTTCAATGTTCACTGTTGGTCATGTACAAATAGTAACAACTTGATAACTTCTGTTAGAAGATTGATCGCTATGCTATTAGCTTTCCCTTCAATGTTCACTGTTGGTCATGTACAAATAGTAACAACTTGATAACTTCTGTTAGAAGATTGATCGCTATGCTATTAGCTTTCCCTTCAATGTTCACTGTTGGTCATGTACAAATAGTAACAACTTGATAACTTCTGTTAGAAGATTGATCGCTATGCTATTAGCTTTCCCTTCAATGTTCACTGTTGGTCATGTACAAATAGTAACAACTTGATAACTTCTGTTAGAAGATTGATCGCTATGCTATTAGCTTTCCCTTCAATGTTCACTGTTGGTCATGTACAAATAGTAACAACTTGATAACTTCTGTTAGAAGATTGATCGCTATGCTATTAGCTTTCCCTTCAATGTTCACTGTTGGTCATGTACAAATAGTAACAACTTGATAACTTCTGTTAGAAGATTGATCGCTATGCTATTAGCTTTCCCTTCAATGTTCACTGTTGGTCATGTACAAATAGTAACAACTTGATAACTTCTGTTAGAAGATTGATCGCTATGCTATTAGCTTTCCCTTCAATGTTCACTGTTGGTCATGTACAAATAGTAACAACTTGATAACTTCTGTTAGAAGATTGATCGCTATGCTATTAGCTTTCCCTTCAATGTTCACTGTTGGTCATGTACAAATAGTAACAACTTGATAACTTCTGTTAGAAGATTGATCGCTATGCTATTAGCTTTCCCTTCAATGTTCACTGTTGGTCATGTACAAATAGTAACAACTTGATAACTTCTGTTAGAAGATTGATCGCTATGCTATTAGCTTTCCCTTCCAATGTTCACTGTTGGTCATGTTACAAATAGTAACAACTTGATAACTTCTGTTAGAAGATTGATCGCTATGCTATTAGCTTTCCCTTCAATGTTCACTGTTGGTCATGTACAAATAGTAACAACTTGATAACTTCTGTTAGAAGATTGATCGCTATGCTATTAGCTTTCCCTTCAATGTTCACTGTTGGTCATGTACAAATAGTAACAACTTGATAACTTCTGTTAGAAGATTGATCGCTATGCTATTAGCTTTCCCTTCAATGTTCACTGTTGGTCATGTACAAATAGTAACAACTTGATAACTTCTGTTAGAAGATTGATCGCTATGCTATTAGCTTTCCCTTCAATGTTCACTGTTGGTCATGTACAAATAGTAACAACTTGATAACTTCTGTTAGAAGATTGATCGCTATGCTATTAGCTTTCCCTTCAATGTTCACTGTTGGTCATGTACAAATAGTAACAACTTGATAACTTCTGTTAGAAGATTGATCGCTATGCTATTAGCTTTCCCTTCAATGTTCACTGTTGGTCATGTACAAATAGTAACAACTTGATAACTTCTGTTAGAAGATTGATCGCTATGCTATTAGCTTTCCCTTCAATGTTCACTGTTGGTCATGTACAAATAGTAACAACTTGATAACTTCTGTTAGAAGATTGATCGCTATGCTATTAGCTTTCCCTTCAATGTTCACTGTTGGTCATGTACAAATAGTAACAACTTGATAACTTCTGTTAGAAGATTGATCGCTATGCTATTAGCTTTCCCTTCAATGTTCACTGTTGGTCATGTACAAATAGTAACAACTTGATAACTTCTGTTAGAAGATTGATCGCTATGCTATTAGCTTTCCCTTCAATGTTCACTGTTGGTCATGTACAAATAGTAACAACTTGATAACTTCTGTTAGAAGATTGATCGCTATGCTATTAGCTTTCCCTTCAATGTTCACTGTTGGTCATGTACAAATAGTAACAACTTGATAACTTCTGTTAGAAGATTGATCGCTATGCTATTAGCTTTCCCTTCAATGTTCACTGTTGGTCATGTACAAATAGTAACAACTTGATAACTTCTGTTAGAAGATTGATCGCTATGCTATTAGCTTTCCCTTCAATGTTCACTGTTGGTCATGTACAAATAGTAACAACTTGATAACTTCTGTTAGAAGATTGATCGCTATGCTATTAGCTTTCCCTTCAATGTTCACTGTTGGTCATGTACAAATAGTAACAACTTGATAACTTCTGTTGTCACAAGCGGAATGTCACTTTATTCCATGAGCCCACATAAACGAGCACCTTATCTCTATTTTTGCACAGGCCAAATCAATTATTCGCTTGTAACTAGCGGAGTTGGTACGCTAACAGCTTTTATTGTATCCCAGCTAATGAATATGGACGCCAGCAAACATTGAAGAAACAATATTCATGGCTTCTTAGATAGTACACATACTTACCAACACAGCCACTGGCAGTTCAATTCTAAGGTATTCACGAATGTTGACACGAGTCATTATCATCATCATGTGCCATGATGATAAGCGTGGACGCTCATGTTTCGCCATCACACACGATCACCAGAGTCGTGGATCATTTCTCTGTTCTTTTCTTGACCAAGTCACGTGGCCACGCCTTCTCTGCCTTCCTCTTTCCCTTTTCCCTGAATTTTGCCATTTGTCATCAAGTTCTCTAGTTTATATCTTGTCATAAATTGCCAGAAAACAGTGTGACCTGCTCATTGGTTTTTCAGTCTCTCCATGGTGTTCTTTGCATCTTCCTCAGAAACCACATTGCCACTGTCATTAGATGTTTTTCAGCTTGTCTGCTCATTGTCCACGTTTTCCATCATGCAAAAGACACGAGCATGCATGGCTGTTGGTGTTGATAGAGGCTAGCACACCTGTAACCTGGGATCTCTAGACTACAGACAGGGCTTTGTCGTCTGCCAGCACACTTGTAAACACACTTCATGCAGGGCTTTGTTGTCTGCCAACACACTTCTATTTTGGAGTGGCTTAAAGACGGCTAAGTCCCGCTCTGAGTTCTACTGATCTCGTTCGGTTCACGACGCCAGTATTAGGAGTTTTACGAAATAGGAAATGAACGACCCACTGCTCTTTCCCCTTCCTTTGAGTGGTAGGTTGGAGCAAGTTGCCAGTGAAACACCTCAAACCTGTGAAGGACACAGACCCAGCTGGACCTAGCCCCAGCCAGCCCGCGTGTGGTCCCAGCCCCAGCCAGCCTGCGTGTGGTCCCTGCCCCTGCCAGCCCGCGTGTGGTCCCAGCTCCAGCCAGCCCGTGTGTGGTTCCCAGCCCAGCCCAGCCAGCCCGCGTGTAGTCCCAGCCCCAGCCCAGCCAGCCCGCATGTGGTCCCAGCCCCAGCCCAGTCAGCCCGCGTGTGGTCCCCGCCCCGGCCAGCCCGCGTGTGGTCCCACCCCCAGCCAGCCCGCGTGTGGTCCCTGCCTCTGCCAGCCCGCGTGTGGTCCCAGCTCCAGCCAGCCCGCGTGTGGTTCCCAGCCCAGCCCAGCCAGCCCGCATGTGGTTCCCAGCCCAGCCCAGCCAGCCCGCATGTGGTCCCAGCCCCAGCCAGGCCGCGTGTGGTCCCAGCCCCAACCAGCCCGCATGTGGTCCCAGCCCCAGCCAGTCCGCGTGTGGTCCCAGCCCCAACCAGCCCACGTGTGGTCCCAGCCCCAACCAGCCCACGTGTGGTCCCAGCCCCAACCAGCCCACGTATGGTCCCCTCCCCAGCCAACCCGCGTTTGGTCCCAGCCCACGTGTGGTCCCAGCCAGCCCGCGTGTGGTCCCAGCCCCAGCCAGCCCGCGTGTGGTCCCAGCCCCAGCCAGCCCACGTGTGGTCCCAGCCCCAGCCAGCCCGCGTGTGGTCCCCGCCCGCGTGTGGTCCCAGCCCCTGCCAGCCCGCGTGTGGTCCCCGCCCCAACCAGCCCGCATGTGGTCCCAGCCCCAGGTCTGCACACCGTGGAGGTTTCTCAGCTTGGGCACGGACATGGGCAGTTGGAGCTGAGCTGCCAGGTCGACACAGTCCAGAAGGGGAACCAGGAATGTGTCAAGGAGGTCGGCGTATAGCTGACAAAATCACCCACCATCTGCCCATTGGTCTGGAGGACAGGAGAATGCAAAGAATACCATGGGCAGCCAGAAAGACCAATGAACAAGTCCTTCAAGAAACAAATGAAGATCGTAAACTGATTAGAGAAACTAGACGTAGACAATCAAATTATTTTTGGCCACGTTAGGAGAAACAAAATTGGAGAACTTGATGACAACTGGCAAGATCGAGAGGAAGAGAACAAGGGGAAGGCAGAGAAGTAAGTACCTGAATGGCTTGGCCACGTGGTATGGTCAAGGCAAGAACGCGGAGCTGATCCACGAACCTGGTGATCGAGTGAGATGACGAATCATGACCACTCCTGTTTATCGGCATAGCACATGATGACTGACATATTTCCTGACCACCGTGTCACTGCCTATTGTGATGTGTTGACTAACATACCGTAGTGCTGACTAACATACAGAGGATACCTGCGTGGAATGATGACATCAATACATCTTTCACCAGAAGAGTCCCAAGACAGCAACAAACTCGCCCAGTGTGTTCTTTCGGCTGCTGACAAACATGCCACACTGTAGCTCACCCGAAATCCCTCACTTCCTAGACATTCTTGCCAGAACGTGATCAGCCGTTGACCCAGTTTCACGTGTGCTTTCACTGGGCGCAATGTTGTAATTTAGCTTCTTTCTGATGGCAACAGCAGAAACACAAACAGCTCACAAGTTGCCAAGTTTGCCAGTACGTCAGACATGTCGTGTCGTTTCTTGATTTCTGGCACCTGCGTACGTATTTGTGACTTTCTTTTCTCTCTCTCTCTCTCTCTCTCTCTCTCTCTCTCTCTCTCTCTCTCTCTCTCTCTCTCTCTCTCTCTCTCTCTCTCTCTCCCACTGTCTCTCCTCCTCTAGTCTTTCGTTTCACTTTCTCTCCTTCCACTCTAAATCTCCACTTTCTCTCACTCTTAACTCTCTTTCTCTTTCTCTCTCTCTCTCTCTCTCTCTCTCTCTCTCTCTCTCTCTCTCTCTCTCTCTCTCTCTCTCTCTCTCTAACATATCTCTCCCTTTATTTAATCTCTCTCCACAGTCTCCACACTTCTCCGCACTCTCCATATTTTAACGATACAATAATTATCCACTCTCTTGATCTCTCCCACCACGTCCTCTTCTCCTCTTTCTCCTTTATTAACTCTCCACCACGCTCTGTCCTATACTCTCTTCCTCCCTCCTCCACTCTCTCTTCTCCACTCTCTCCACTCACTCTCCCATCACCTTCTCTCCGCCACACTCTATCTCCCTCCAAGCTCTCCCCGCCACTATGTTCGGGTGTTTTGGTTTACTCCAGGCTTCATGTTTCATCTGCCAGAATTAAGCACACCTGTGTGTTTCCACCTGTAATTATATCATTCAGATATAAATAGGAATTAGCGATGTCTGTCTGTCTGTCTGTCTGTCTGTCCATCCGTCCGTCCGTTCTTCCGCCCGCCCACCCGCGCGTCTGTCCGTCCGTCCGCCCGCTGGCCCGCCCGCATATTCACACAGTAATTCCAGTTGTCTACCACGATAATTATCTATCTATTTGCACAACATTGGATATATATTTTAGCCTGAAGAATTTATCTTCTTGCTTTATTTCATGTTGTGTGATTTCTGCAATATGTACCTGGCGAGATGCAGCGAAATATGACAGGCAATAAATCTTGCAATCTATTGTTTGTGTCTTCGTTATTCAAATTCACAAGTGGAAAACTATTGTCTGTGACGACACCCAGGTTCCAACAGTAACGTGTATGCGTGTTTGGGCGGGCACTCGTGTGTGTGTGTGTGTGTGTGTGTGTGTGTGTGTGTGTGTGTGTGTGTGCGAGCGAGCGAGCGTGCGTGCGTGCATGTGCTTGTGTATATATCTTAGGGTTGTCACTCATATGTCTGTGATATGTAGGGGTCGCACACTTTTGTGCTGCAAATCAGACTTAAACAGACGAATGGAGCAGATGTCACGGGGTGTTCTTCTGTCTGAACGAGATGAACACATGTAAGATGTGCAGGTAAAACAGAACAGGTGAGCTATGATTTCACAGCTTAATTGCAGAGCTTACAGACAGGCAGGTATACAGATATGCAGACAAACTAGCAGTGGACAGAAAAATAGCAAATTATCTTTACTTTGAAAGGATTAAGAATTGGGCGTGCAGGCCTGTCTGACATTCTGCCCTGTCAATATCTCTCTTTTCATGCATAATTTCATTCATAAATCTCTTATTAGGTTAATATTTAATTAAACTAAAAATAAATGAAAGCGATAATAATATCTGCGTGATAAATACGTCGGAAAAGCGCAAAAATTATTACTACATTACTGATTAGAGCTAATTATCGTTAAGGCCACTGTTATGTGGCTTTGCACAATAGAAGAAACTAGAAGAATGCTAAGTATGCTAGGATTTTAGAGGGAACGTACAGTTCTGATGTAGTAATAAAAGAGGAGCTATCTAGTTATGATGTAGTAATAAAAGAGGAGCTATCTAGTTATGATGTAGTGATAAAAGAGGAGCTATCTAGTTATGATGTAGTAATAAAAGAGGAGCTATCTAGTTATGATGTAGTAATAAAAGAGGAGCTATCTAGTTATGATGTAGTGATAAAAGAGGGGATGCACAGTTCTGATGTAGTGATGAAAGGGGGGATGTATAGTTCTGATGTAGTGATGAATGAAGGATTGTACTTTAAGGTTGGCGGTATCTTTGATGTGCTTTGAAAGATTGTTGCACAGCTGAGCTGCGGAGCACGCTAAGCTCATTTTGTATAATTCTATCCTAGGTTTTGTAGTATGTAGTATGTTAAGGCGTTTGCTATATATTGCTATAGATAGTAATTTGCGAAACTAAGATATGTTTTGCCAGTTAATTTGGCTTGTTTAAGAGGGAGTGTTAACGGGGTTGTTAAAAAGATTAAGACGTTAATATATGTTCGTACTGTCTTTTTTATCTTTACTATGAATGAAATATGCAGCCCGTAAAATCTATTAGTGATTTAATTTAAACAGTCATCTCAGATTGTGGAGAAATATATAATATCGTTGTCACCTTTGAAATGTTTGTACCGTTCATTTTAACTAATGCTTACAGATAACAAATCAAGATTAGAATTCTATCTACGATAAGGTCTAGGACCTTGTCTTCACGTCACTTCCTGCTGTTACAAGTGTTGAGTTGAGTGGGGTCTCTGAATGCACAGACCGTAGTTGTCTGGGTGATATTCACGCAGATTGCACTTAACTAATGTTGATTTACATACGGTTTTGCATAGCATCCCTTATGTTGCATAAACAAGTCCTCTAGAATAATGGTTCTCAAGAAGTTGGGAATTTTAAGGTTTCAGGGGGGGGGGGGGGGGGGGGGTTAGAACACATATTCACAGACAGACTCAAAATGGCTTCAGGCACAATATCCTGGTTTTCTATTGTGCGTTTTGTTTGGTGAAGCACAATTTTCTGGCATTCTGGTGTCGTGTATTAAGTGACAATTCTTTAATGTTTTAGCTCTTTGTGTATTGTAATATGATTAATTTGGTGTGTTAATAAAATATTGTGAATATTAAAAAAATGCACCTTTGAGGTTGGCAATTTTGGAGAAAAAAAAAGGGGGGGGGGGGTGAATTCTTCTTCTTTTTACGTTCGTTGGAAAGGGGTGAATGACATTCTGACATATGGTTAAAGGGTGCATGGGCCAAAACATGTTGAGAACCACTGCACTAGAACGTTACAATTTGGAGCGTTTTGTAGAATGTGCTGTCTTAATTGCCAGCTCCGTGGCGATGGATTTACGGAAACTATTCATGATCCCGCATACCTGTGTTCAAACACAGCTGTGCGAGATTTGGCAGCAGACCGCATTGCGTTTGTATTTTATGACATGGTATGGATGCCAATCGTTCAGAAAGCAGTGGCAAACAACTGAACGTAAACTTGCCAAGAGATCACAACAGCAACAAATGCTGGTGTTGACTGCAACGTCCCGTAAAGGATATGGAACTAACTTTTTAATTAAATGTCTTAATTAGACAGCCAAAATGATCAATCTGGACATTTTATGTGAAGCTAAGTCGCAAAGACATCATCATCATTGGCACCTTGCCGTCTTGACAGACGATAGTTTGTGCTTTAAAAAGGCATAATAACTTTTAACTATGGCGGTAGCGAGTGTGACTGATAAGGCCAATTTGCGCTGTAAATGTCCGTTCACAGTGGGTGCATGTGAACACGTGGTCATTTCCACCATCATGCACCATCTTACGTCTCAAACGCTTGGTGTGTGACTTTTCTGCAATAATTTTCTCCTTTGACTTTATTCCATTTCTGATATTTGCCCTCCATGCAACACGTTCAGCGGCGACTTGCTCCCAATGTGCATTATCAATGCCTGTATCAATCATGTCCCGCTTACACACATCTTTGTATCGTAGTAGAGGCCGACCCTGAGATCTCTTACCCATCTGTAATTCACCAAAAAAGATATCCTTTGGTATTCTACCATCATCCATCCTCCTAAGATGTCCTATCCATCTAAGTCTACGAAGACTGAGCATGGAATAAACTGTCACACAACCTGATCTTTCCAATACTTCAGTATTTGTGATTTTGTCTTGCCACTTAATACCAAGAATTCTTCGCAGACACCGCATATGAAAGCTGTTTAAGTTGTTCTCTTGGTGTGAGTAAGTTGTCCAGGTTTCACTGCCATAGAGAAGAGTACTAAGGACACAGGCTTGATAGACAAGGACTTTTGTTTTGGCAGTAAGCTTCCTGTTCTCCCAGACTCTTTTTCTTAACCTGTTCATTGTTGTTGCTGCCTTACCAATCCGGATGTTGATTTCCTGATCTAGGGATAATTTGCTATTTACCACTGATCCTAGATATGTAAAATGGTCTACTATCTCTAGTTCGGCGTCGTCAATAAAGATTGATGGTACCCCATGTGCACCTTGTGACATAATCTGTGTCTTCTTTTTGCTAATTGTTAAACCAAATTCAGAACAAGCATTGGAGAATGCAGATAGTAGACATTGCAATTCTTCCTCAGAGTGGGTCGTAACTGCAGCATCATCTGCAAAAAGCAACTCTCTGATCAGTACCCTCCTAATTTTGGTCTTAGCCTTCAATCTCTGAGCATTGTAGAGGCCGCCATCTGAGCGTGAGTGAATGTATATACCACCATCCTGATCATGAAATGCATATTTCAGTAGAAGTGAAAAGTATATTCCAAAGAGGGTGGGAGCTAGTACACAACCTTGCTTAACTCCACTCTTGATTTCAAATTCTTCAGAAGTTGCACCATCAAACTTGATTATACCCTTCATGCCTGTGTGGAACGATTCCACAATGGACAGAAGAGTTGGTGGGCAGCCAATCTTCTTTAGTGCCTTGAACAGACCCTCACGACTGACCAAATCAAATGCCTTTGTGAGGTCGATGAAGGCAATAAACAGTGGTTGATTCTGTTCACGGCATTTTTCTTGCATTTGTCGCAATGAGAATATCATATCAGTGGTAGACCGGTTCTGTCGAAAGCCACACTGTGATTCGGGGTAGACTTGATCTCCTAGGACTTGAAGTCTGCGCAGAACAATTCTGGCAAATACTTTTCCAACAATACACAGAAGTGAGATACCCCTATAGTTGTTGCAGTCACTCCGATCGCCCTTGTTCTTATACAGAGTTATGATGCTTGAATCTTTGAAATCCTGTGGGACTTGTCCTTCATGCCAGCATAGCTCTATTAGCTGGTGGATCTGTATAGTGAGTGTGTCTTGCCCACTCCTGATAACCTCTATTGGAATCCCATCCTTACCTGGAGCCTTGCCAGATGCAAGTTCATTTATAGCACACTTAACTTCTGTTATGGTGGGAAGTGTGTCCAGGTGGTCAAGAGTTGGTAGGGCCTCTATGGCGTTGAGGGCATCATCCGCTAGTTTGGTCTCACTTGAGTAAAGCTCCAAATAGTGCTCTACCCATCTGTCCATCTGCTGTTTCTTATCAGTGATGATTTCTCCAGTCAAGGTTTTCAATGGTGCACTTCTTTTGATCACTGGACCGCAGGCTTTCTTTATTCCTTCATACATGCTTCTTATGTCTCCCTTATCACTTGCGATTTGAATGGACTCACATAACTTGATCCAATAATCATTTGCACACTGCCTGGCAGCCTTTTGCACATCCTTCCTAGCTTGCCTAAGCTCACTCAGAGTGTTACGCGTTGGTCTTTCCTTGTTTCTTAAGAGAGCTTTCTTCTTCTTATCAATCAAGGGCTGCAGAGTCTCGCTGTTGGCCGCAAACCAGTCCTGCCTCTTATGATCCACAGTGCCGTAAACCCCTACGGCAGTTTTATAAAGAGTTTCCTTAATTTGACCCCACTTTTCATTTACTGTACAATTTTCTGGTGTATCAGTGAAAGCGTCTTCAAGTTGCTGTTGAAACTGAAAGCACTTTTCAGGATCATGAGTGTTAATAATATTAATCCTGAGGCTAGATTTGTGTTTAGCTGTGTAGATTCTCTTTGGTCTCAGTCTAACCCTTGCAACAACCAAAGAATGATCCGTATCACAGTCAGCACTGTGGTAACTACGAGTCAATGATATATGGTTCAGATGTTGTCTCCGTGTGATGATGAAGTCCAGCTGGTGCCAATGGCCGGATCTTGGATGTTTCCATGTGACCTTATGCATCTCTTTTGTTTTAAAAAAGGAGTTTGTAATACATAGGTCATTACTGGTGCAATGCTCCAGCAGCCTTTGCCCATTTTCATTCATGCGACCGATGTTGTATTTTCCAAGGCACACTGGCCATGAATTCGAGTCCTTGCCCACACGAGCATTGAAGTCACCGAGCATATAAATGTAGTCAGATTTTGGAACTGCCTTGATCACGGAGTCTAACTCCTCATAGAACGAATCCTTCACATCATCAGAGGAATCGAGTGTCGGTGCATATGCAGTAATAATGGTGGCAAACCCACAAGAGGTTGCCAAGCGCAGGGATAATAGTCTTTCATTTCCTCCTGCTGGAATTTCAATCATTCCCAGTGTCGCAAAGACAACTTATCACATAAATCAGAAAGAGGTAGTCATCGTTTGTGGCCACGTGGCGAAGGAATTACGGAGGCGGTTCATGATCCCGCATATCCTCGTTCGAAAGACAGCTGCGCGCAGTTTGGCAGGAAACCGCGGTGCATTGGTTTTTTACGAAATGGTATGGGTGCCAAACGTTCAGAAAGCAATGGCAAACTTTTTTTTTTCATATCTAATTTACAGGACATCGCTATCAACACCAGCATTTTACTGCTGTTGTGGATGTCTTGGCCAGTTTGTGTTCAGTAGTTTGCCATAGTGGCAAACTACTGAACGTAAACTTGCCAAGATATGACAACAGAAAAAAAATGCTAGTGTTGACTGCAACGTCCTGTAAAGGATGTGCAACTACTAACTAATGAGAAGACAAAAACTGGAACATGTCGTGACGACCGGAAAGATTTGTGGAAAGAGAGATGGGGAAGACAGCGGGAGAAGATTCTTGATAGTCTTGTGTCATGGCACCAAAGGGAGTCAACAGACGAACTGATCTATGCCGTCCGAGATCTCTATTTGTGGAGAGGCATGATCGCCCACGCCAACCGGCAAGGAACTGGATGATGATGGATGATGACTGTCATCTGGAAATAGATCGCTGGATGGCAATAGATATATAGGATGCCATTTATAGATGTCATTTATAGATGTTATTTATAGAAATGGCAAATAACAGATCCTTGAGCGAGCGCGTTGATGTCATGGTTAGAACGTAACGCTGACAATGGCAGGAGTGCCGTGGGACGAGGGCACCATGTCAGGTCTCGACATTCGCTATGTGAGGGTAAAGACTGATCACCTATCAGTGCGTGCACTCAGACCAACAACATGCCATGGTCCTAACACCTCACATTGCAGAGACAGATGTGATCTTACGGATAGAATTTGGTGGAACTGCGGTAAAGCTGTGGAAATGTAAACAGTATAAAATAACACAAAGTAATGCAGCTGTACAGAACAGAATTATGAAACATACAGGACGTTGCAGCGACCAGCCTTAATCAGCAAACACATACATACACAAAACACAACATATAGTCACGGAGAAGACCCTCGAGTGACAACATTACGGCATAAGAACGAGATGAGAAGAATAAAAAGATGAATAAATGAGAATAATGAAGAGAACATCTGGAAAGAGTCATTATTGATACCTATCTTTAAGAAAGGAGACAAGTTCCAATGTGGAAATTATAGAGGAATATCACTACTGTCCACAAGCTATAAGATACTATCTGCAGTATTACTAAATAGACTAAAACCATATTCAGAAGACATATTAGGTGACTACCAGGCGGGTTTTAGACAAAACAGATCAACAATAGATCAGATATTTATCTTACGACAAATAGCCGAGAAACATTGGGAATATAAAAGAGATCTCCATAACATTTTTGTGGATTTTAAAAAGGCTTATGATAGTGTCCATAGGAATAGTCTATGGAATGTTATGCAGGAATTTGGAATACCAAGGAAGTTAATTAACATGACCAAACTATGCATGGAAGATACTTATAATATAGTAACATATAAAGGCAGGAAATCAGACCCCTTCCAAATAACATCTGGCTTGAAACAGGGTGATGCACTATCGCCGCTACTCTTCAATCTGGCTCTAGAGAAAGTTGTAAGGAAGGTAAAGGAGGAATGTGATATTGGAGGAACATCCAAGCTGCTTGGTTATGCAGATGATATAGATATTATAGGGCAAAGTGAACAAAAGACATTAGAAATATTGACTCACTTAAAGGAAAAAGCCCAACAGATGGGGCTGGTTATCAACCAAGATAAGACAGAATATATGGTAATTTCAAGAGACGGAATGGCTAAAAACTCTGGCCACATACAAATAGATAATATGACCATTAAAAGAACGGAAACATACAAATACCTGGGTACAATCTTCAACTGCTCCAACATCATAAGGGAAGAAATACAAACTAGAATCAACTCTGGAAATAAGATATACTATGCACTACAACATCTACTAAAATCAAAGGCGCTATCTCGTAACACCAAAATCACAATATACAAAACACTGATCAGACCAGTTGTGCTGTATGGCTCTGAAACCTGGAGTACAACGAAAGGAGACGAAGCCTTGTTACAAACCTTTGAGAACAAAATTTTAAGACGCATCTTTGGACCCATTAGGGATACACAAAGTGGAGAGTGGAAAAGAAGAAGTAACAAAGACATTTATGATTTGTTTAAGTCCCCGCTAATCACTGGTATCATGAAGGCTAATAGACTACAATGGCTGGGGCATATAGAAAGAATGGAAGATAATAGGGAAACAAAACTCGCTTACACTCAGGAAATAAATGACCGTAGACCCCGAGGTAGACCAAGAAGGCGGTGGAGAGATAATATACATACAGACCTACAAGCACTTGGAATCAACGACTGGCAAGAGAAGGTCCACCAGAGAGACGAATGGAGACAGATTGTATTTGCAGCAAAGAACCTCAATGGCTCGGAATGCTGAAGAAGAAGAAGAAGAATGAAGAGAACATGAAAATGAAAAAAAAAAAATATTTGCTACTCATCTCAGCATCCCATATTTATAGAGTAAATGAAGCGAAGGTTGGTGTACGGCGTTTGGAGCAGGAGAGTCTGACATATGATACCACAACATCTAGTCTGAGAGTGGAGGTGGAGGCAGTCACAACGGTGTTTCTCTTGCAGGAAAACGAACAGCATACGCATGTCGTGAATGTAACAGACTCACAAAATATTACCGAAACTGTGAAGATAGGCATACTTCGGGCAGAGTAGCAGGCTTCCAGTCAACAATCAGAATTAGGAGTATCTGTTGGTGTTTCCTCAGCACATGCAGGTGGTGGGAAATGAGCAGACGGATAAATTGGCTGGGACAGCACCGCTTGATGGGTCATTGGTGCATGATTAGGCAGACGTGATCGAGACCTTTGGGATCGCGTGTCTAATGAGGAAGAACAAATAAATCATGGTGGCCTGGAGAGAATGGTGATGCAGGGAGTGACCAGAGAATCTGGCCGACACTCAGCACTCCGATGGAAAGTCCAGGCCGACACATAATCAGACTGCCAATGATATCATTAGTATTGGGACTCTTCGCCGGCTATTCTACATGAGGACGGAGGACGTCTGGGAAAGTCCCGAGAGCCAGGATGTCAGTTCTTAACTCAACCCAAGCCCCTTCACATACCCACTCAACCCAACCCCCTTCACATACCCACTCAACCCAACCCCCTTCACATACCCACTCAACCCAACCCCCTTCACATATCCAAACCCCTTCACATACCCACTCAACCCAACCCCCTTCACATACCCATGGTAGATTCCTACACTTACGGAAGTGTTTTTTTTTTATCCCTCCCTCCTCATCCTTTCCTCCACCTCTTCCCCCACCCCTGATACTTGAGATACTCCATTATCTAAATTACTGGGTTGGGGTAAAGATTTATTATTTGATACTACTTGGTTTATGTTTATCAATAATGAATTTTATTAACGCCGCTAGATTAAAGCTCACTTTTATTGCCTCTAGTTTGCCCATTAGAGTAGCCTGGTCTGTCGTATTAAATGCTTTCCTCTAGTCTATAATCACTTATCCACGTTTATTATCGTCATTTGTATACCGGTTTTCTATCTTATTGTTAAGGCCGTATGGCAAGGCTGTTTGATCAAAACCTTATTGACCGACAGCTGTTAGCTGATTGTGAACTAAATGCTTTAGTTTACTTTATGGAGCAAGTCACCAGACTGCTGAACACATTATATGATACAGGAGATATACCTCCTGAATTATGTAACTCTGTATTTATTGCAATCCCAAAGAAATCAGGAATCTTGGAATGTGATCAACATAGAACAATTAGTATAATGAGTCACATCACAAAGATTTTGCTAAGAATTATCATGCAAAGAGTGAGGAAGAAGATGCAACCTGAAATAGGGGAAGAACAATGTGGGTTTGTAGAAGGAAAGGGTACAGTAAATGCTGTGTATATGCTGCGAACAGTTATTGAACGTGCTATAGAAGTAAACAAGGATATACATCTTTGCTTTATTGACTATACAAAGGCTTTTGATAGAGTTAGACATGTCAACATGGTGGATATGCTTGCAGATCTACAAATTGATGGGAAAGACATTAGACTTATAAAAAACATATATTGGAAACAACAAGCTGCAATAAGGATTGATAATGAAGTGGGACAGTATCAGCCAATTAAGAGAGGTGTTAGGCAGGGATGTGTGATGTCTCCAGATCTTTTTTCCCTATACAGTGAAAATATTTTCAGAAATGTAGAGGATATAAATGGAATCAGCATTGGTGGAAGAAACATCAATAACATTAGATATGCAGATGATACAGTATTAATTGCAGACAATGCGCAGGACCTGCAACAATTAGTAATTCCGATTTCAAGATGGCGACGGACGGTCGTGTTGTTTTGTGTTCGTTAACTTTTTCGCGTATGGGATGGATTTATTCATCTCTTGCGTGTAATTGGTGTGCCAGGATGTAAAACCAGGAGTTTCTACTCAAGATCTGCGCGGGTGCTACGGAGTTCGTGCATCGAGCGAAGCCATCCTTGAGTGAATTTTCAGCAGCGTGTGTGGTTCAACAGCAGTCTGTGTTTACGTTTTTTCAACATGGCGGAAGAACGTGTTTTTTCCGAGCGGTCAGCAGTCAACATAACGAAGCGGCGTGGTAGCCGCGCAGGGACAAAGAAGCAAGGTAAGCGCGGTGGTTTGAGGCGTTTTAGACTCAAGTGTCACCGTCTAGGACTCAGGAACATCCGTATTCTATATTGGAACTGTGCCAGTGTAAAACAACGGGGCTCTATTTTAGAAACCCTAGTTTACAGGAACGACATTGTAGCACTCCAGGAGACGAGACTGGGCGATCAGCTACTCCGAATTGCCGGCTTCAAATGTTTCTACAACAGACGACATCTGGGAACGGCGATTCTCGTTCGCGACAGCATGGTGGCGTCAGAGCTAGACATGTCCAGTTGGGACAGTGACGATATACAAATACAGGCGTTGAGAGTTCATTCCAGTATACCATTCGTGTTGGTTAATGTTTATGCCCGCAATGCGAGTATGGACGCCCAGAAGTGGCAGTGCTTAAGTGGCATATTAGGCCACGAGAGAAATGCTATTTTCTGTGGTGACTTCAACGCTAAAGGCAGAGCATGGGGAAACACTTCCTCCAATACACAAGGGGAGGAGCTCGAGACTGCACTGGAAACCATCGACCTGGTTTGTATTAACAGTGGCTGTGTCACCAGGACAGCAAGCCGTCCAGGCGATGAGGACAGTGCTATTGATCTGGCGCTAGTTTCACCTTCACTCACTACAGTGTGTAGATGGGGTGTCCTAGGACACCATGGCAGCGACCACCACCCGTGCAGCATATTGGTGGAGAAAGGCAGAACCAGGCAGCACAAGCTAAAGGTAAAGACGTTCCAGTATGACAGTACAGGGCAAGATGTGGTGAGTAAAATAAGACGTGACAAGCGCAGAACGTTTCAGGGCAGGAAAAAAAGTTGGGAGCAGCCACCGTGGTGGAGTTTCGAGGTGGAGAAGGCCTGGGTGGATAAGCGTAGTGCTGTAAGGAGATGGCAAAATGCCAAGAAGAACAGAGCTGGTCATCCTAGTCCCTGCTTGCACTTAGAAAGAGAGATGCACACAAAAGTAAGCTATTTCAAAAAACTGGTCAAGGTGGTTAAAAGCGAAAAATGGGCAGAGGTGTGTCAAAGAGTAAGCACAGACAAGTCACTGAAATTGTTCTGGCGACTACATAAAAGCATGAGTGGTGTAGTCAAGAATAAGAGCATTTCAGACTTCCAAGGTGCTGACCTCACCTGGCAGAGGACTGACGAGGACAAGGGCAAAGCCCTCTTTGAACGCTACCTTGAGCAGGGCAACCAGACAGACATGGGAGGCCGAAATCTGGCCAAGGAGGTCACCTCAGACAGATGCAAGGCCCAGAACACTTCGGAGGAAGACACAGTGACAGTGAAAGAAATCAAGGCTGTGCTTCGACGATCAAAAAACAGTGCTCCAGGTCCTGATGGCATAAGATACGACGACATAAATAGGTTGTACCGACAATGAGCTAGAGAAACTAGCAGACATGTACAACAACAGTATAGGGAGTGCTAGCATCAAGGAGGAATGGTTACACAGCTATCTGATTCCCTTGCCGAAGCCTGACAAAGACCACAAAAAATTCAGGGATATCGAATTATAACCATGCAGAATACAATAGGCAAGCTGCTGGAGAAGGTAATTGCCAGGAAAATATCAAGCCAACTAGAGAGGCAAGGTGTTTTCCCACCTACCCTGGGTGGGTACCGTCCAAAAAGAGAAACCTGGACCAATGCAGCAGTCTTTGCCCATGATGTCTATGAAGGTTTCCACTCAGGCACTGAAACCGTTGCTGCAGCGATTGATCTTGAGGACGCATACAACAGAGTACCACTGGATTTTTTAATGTTTCAGCTTCTTGAACTAAACGTAAGTCCATTCCTCCTTAGTTGGATCGCTGCAGCCCTCTACCAACGGAAAGTAGTTTTTAGATGTGGCAGTTGGACTTCGGAACCAACAACAATATATCCTGGCCTACCACAGGGATCACCATTATCTCCGGTACTGTTCAACGCCTACACAGTGAGAATCACCAGTGAGCAGATCACTGGACCTGGCAGGACATTGTCGTATGCCGATGATGTTTTAGTGTATCGTCAGGGTAAGGATAGAGAGGCAGGTTGCTGTGGAACTACAAACCGAACTCAATCGCATAAGTACTTGGTGTGATGAAGCTGGGGCAATGGTCAACCCAACAAAGGCAACAGTGACTTGGTTCTCGTTGAATAATCATATTGTCAACAATCCAACACCAACTGTAATGCTGTGTTCAGAGACGGTGGAAAGAACGCAGGCAATGAATTACCTGGGGATACGGTTTGATCGAAGCCTTGCTTATAATGTGCACATAGACCAGGTGATAACAAAGGCCAAGCGGGGTTTGGCAGCGATGCGGGTGATGGCGGCAGCAAACTGTGAGCAGCGCCATCTATGTCTTCTGTACGAGGGGCTGGTCATGTCTGTTTTGGAGTATGCAATGGCAATCCTGACTCTCAGCCATAAGCAGATAGAAAGGATGGAAAGGATACAGAATGAAGCTATGCGCATTATTCTTGGATGTACAAGAGATACAGCATGCAGGGCGATGCGCTACCTTCTTGATTTTCCAACCATTGAAGAGAGAATACAAGTTTGCAGGGCACGCGCCTACCTCAGAATTAACGCAAACACACAACATCCACTGCATAGTGAAATTAGGAAGGTGAAGGGCAGCAGGTTAAAAAGAGGACGGTCGTGGATGGGTCAAGCCGAAGACATTCTTCAACAGGTGTGTTCACTTGAGGACTTAGAACCTGGCGAGGAGTGGGTGCAAGTGCCAACAGACTTCTGCACATCCTTTTCAGTTTGCATCCAACTAGATAGAAAATGCAGACAAGAAAATCCGGCTGCTGTGGAGGCTGAAGTACAAGCGTTGATTTTCGAGAATTCGCTAGACGGTGACGCGGTCATCTACACAGATGGGTCGGTCGTCCGACATGTGAGAAGCTCATGGGCCTTTACAGCTCGGGCCGGAGGGAGAATTGTGAAGGAGGACTCTGGTGCTTTCACTGAAACCACAAGTAGCCTGACCATGGAAGTCATGGCAGTAAGTAAAGTATTAACATGGCTCGAGACACAGACATTCACTAGGGCTTGTTTCCTTAGCGACTCAGTGAACATGATCAAGAGGATAGAGGAGGGGTCGATCCGAAGAGAATGGTTGCTGCCTCTGAAGCGGTCTCGGCTGGCAAAGATTAGTTTCATCTTCGTGCCAGGTCATGCGGGAGTACAAGGAAATGAGCGGGCTGACAAGCTCGCAGGTGAGGCTACTGTGGAGGGCGGACGCGCCATGGACCAGGCTGACATTCTGAATGCTCTACGAGAAGTGAGACTTTTGCGAGAACCAAGTGATGACTGTGAATCTACAACAATGGCCAGACTGCGGGAGCAGCAAATTAAAAGAGGGGTGGCCAAACAAGAACACTACGCAGGAAGCCAAAGAAGATTGATAAACCAACACAGAACTGGCGTCGTTAGCCGCTACACGCTGCGGGATTTGCTGAGGAGGGGATCCGAGCACTTATGGACTGAATGGTTCGATGTGCAACGAGGATGATCTGTCGACTAACTAACTAACTAACAATTAGTAAATGCGGTTGTTGTACACAGTGAGCAACTGGGGTTAGAATTAAATTGTAACAAGACTCAGGTTACGGTCGTCACTAGGAAGAAAGAAGTGCCACAATGTAATATACAAGTAAATGGAAATATTCTTCAACAAGTGAATCGGTACAATTATCTTGGAACAGTCATAACATCTGATGGGAGATGCCTTGAAGAGATTAGAACAAGAATCGCCATGGCGAAAGTAGCCTTTAGCAAGATGAAAAACATTCTGACCAATAAAAAGATGTCAATTGAAACGAGAAAAAGAGTGTTGACATAGAGCCTGTTCTTTTGTATAGATGTGAAACTTGGACAATGAGCAGTCAAGCTGAAAAACATCTGATGGCTGCAGAAATGTGGTTTCTGAGGAAAATGCAAAGAATACCATGGACAGACAGAAAAACCAATGACCAAGTACTACAGGAGACAAATGAACATCGTAAGCTGATTGGAGAGATTAGACGTAGACAGTCAAAATGTTTTGAACATGTTATGAGAAGAAATGGATTGGAGAACTTGGTGATAACTGGCAAGATCGAAGGGAACAGACCAAGAGGAAGACCGAGAGGAAAATACCTGGATGGCTTGGCCACATGGCATGGACGGGACAGGAACACTGAGCTGATCCACGACACTGGTGATCGAGTGAAATGGCGAGTCATGACCGCCCACGCTTTCCGGCATGGCACATGATTGATTGATTGATTGATTACTTTATGGTTGATTACCTGGTGATTTTAATGTGGTAATATGAGAGAGTTGGATGTATAGTTACTCATGATATAATTATCATAGCGGCAAGTTTGTAAGATTTGGACATAGTTTAGCAAGCTTGAAGTCTGATAGAAAGTAGCCTTCGGTGTGACATTGCTTGTACATGAAGGTTAGTCACTGTCACTCCAGTTAATGGCCCTACTCAACGAGAAATCCGAGTGCTAATCCAGTTTAAGCCTGATAAATTATTCTTCAGGAATCCTTGTGCAGTCGGCAAGTCGTAAAACGTCCAGCTTTGGCGATCTCGAAACTACTGCTTAATTGCTGTCATAAAGTTCACAAAGAAAAGGCGTTCGTAAAGTGTATTGGACGAACACAATAAACGTTAGGTCAAATATATCGCATCTTTAGCAATTATATCAATTATATTGGTCGGGTCTGTGAGGAAGGGATTATGAATTGAATTCGTAATCCCGCGTTCCGCGTTCGAAACACAGCTGCCGACGATTTGGAAGCAGACCGCCTTGCGTTGGTATTTCCTTACAATGGCATGAGTGCCAGTCGTTCAGAAAGCAATGGCAAACTACTGAACAGAAAGATTTCATCTTAAATTTGCAGTTACCGTCAGGATAACAGCTGCTCCACATTCCAACAACACCTGTTACAGTGTTACACGTATTTCAGCCCAAGTATAATTCATTTGTTCACTTCATATGATATATAACTCTACAGTATGCACCTGATGAGATGCTGCGAATTATGCCAGGCAATAAATCGTGTGACTAATTGTCAGTGCTTTCTGTGTTTACATTCACTAAGGGAATGCATTACTGTATAAATTCTCCTTCAGGATTAGTGGCACGAGTATATTCTTCACTAATAGTTACAATTATGTCGGAAGGAATATCACTGTAGCATTTGTTCTCTCAAAATGATGAGAATAAAGTTAAGTCTCAAGGTGAACTTTAATTTGTAGCCTACAGCCAGTCCACGCCTGTGTGATCGAAATTGTTTAATTCATTACTTGTAAAATGGTTTCATGTTCATGAACATGTGGAATGTGTTTTTGTTTGTCAAAGCTTTAATTGAATTCCATGTATCGCTTCCTGTTTGTTTTGTGTGGTATTAATGTCCTAAATGATAATGTTAGATATGACTGAGCTACTATATTAACAGTAGACGGTACTGCCTGATTTCTGATAGCGCCGAATGTTGGGCGGCGCTTACCAAACCAGACACCCCGCATTGTGCCAACAGTTTCGGGCGGGGGGGGGGGGGGGGGGGGGGGGGGGGAGAGCAAATGGGCGAGTGCGAGGAAATACCACCTAAAGACTAAATACCATGGCAGGACAGACCAGGCCATAAGCCTTAGTCGGCAACTCGGCTAGGATCGAAGCTCCGACTGGCGGACAGTTAGAGCGTTGCCTTGCTGATCCGGCAGCGTCTGTATTCTGCCTAGTTCCGGATGTATTGGTGTTACATTTCCTCTGGAGTGAACTAGGCAGGCTGAGAGAGGGGTCATGCTACGTCGGCAACACATGGTCTCTACAATTCAGCTCAGGCTTTATGCTATGGAGAGGAATAACTCCCTCCCTGGTCCCCGCCATGGGTTTTAATTAGTGTGATAGCGCCAGACCAACGAATTTTGGTTTGGTCTATCTCGAGTTAAAAATCTGGACAACGCCTAAAAACGCCACTCTGAAACAAAGAGATCTGAGGCCATTTTCCTTGTAGCAGCCAGCTAGACCATGTGAAGGAAGGCGCTTGGGCTCTGTGTTAATAGTTTTGTGGCCAGCCCGCCTTGAGACGAGAGATGTGAGTTCTCCCATTTGTTCATCAGTGAACAACATATGTCAGAAGAAAAAGCCGTAAGTGTAAAATGTTTAATTTAATAAATATGTGTTAAATCGCAGCACACGCCATGTTACCAGCTTGAAAAGCGTTGGCGTGGGAAAACTGATGTGTGTGAACAGAGTGTGTTAGGCGTGGTGGTAGGGACAAAGAAATATAAATAGATAATTTAGATGAGTATTACTAAAGTGAGCTGTTTTACAGATCAATGTAACGTCCCTGAGGTTTTAGGAATATAGCATTTAATACAGAGAGATGTAAGCAATCAGACGTGATGTGAAATATGTAGAATAGGTCATTGGTGGTGATTAAGTGTCATAGGGACTGATGTAATGTCATGCCAGCCATGCTGGTACAAGATTATTTTGTTGGGAATTATTTTACATGGTTATCCTATGACATTAATGTGTTGCTGGCTAAATAGATATGTGGGAGATTCACCAAAATATACAATGTGTGGGGTCATAAATTATAGTTTATAGTAAAGACTGAAATAATGCCACATGGTGCCATGCTGGCCATGTTGGCATAGAAGGGAGTAAGTGCTTGTGAGATTGCTAGAAATAAAGGCTACTTGATAACAGAGTGGTGAGGATCATGTGTGTATGTGTTTACAGCAGCAAGATATGTTTACAGGATTATTCTGTGACAATGGTGGGCATCACATTGAGTGTTTGGTCAAGTGTTGGGTATGAGCACTCCAAAGCAATAATGAGTAGGGGAAAGTAACCATGATCATGGGTAATATTTATAACATATATGAAGCAGAGAAGAGTACTTACATGTTATATGTGGCAATGATGGGTCAATGGTTAATATATGTAGTTAGAACATGTAGGTAATAAATGGAAGTGTAGGAAATGTATTGAATTGTAGGGATGCCATGCAGATTGATAGCTACTAGGCATAGGAAATAATGCACCTTAATACACGGGGTGCGTATCAGCAATCATAATGTAATCATAACTGTGAATGAAGTATGGCTTTACTGAGGGAGAACAGGCAGATGTATCTGGAACTGATATTGGTAAAGGGGTTTCTCATGTAGCATTGAGGTCTGGTGTCACATTTGTTACCAGAATGCAGTAATGTTTGTGTAGGTGTATCAAGTTGTTGATGGAATCAGTGACTGAGATTCTGTATTAAGTTAAGCATAGCGGTTGTCGCACGGTGGGGAGAATGTGATTTAATGCTATGTACCACTTTTCGCAAATATATCCATATGCACTTGCTATGTGTCTAGTCACAAATAATAGTACACTGATGTGGTTTGCATTCGACACCACTGGTTGTCATTAGTGTGTAATGATAATGACATAATATATATAGTACACCAGTTGCTATATTAGTACTGATATGCTGTTTCTGCCCATGAACATTGTTATGCTTTGATTCTGTCTCATATGAATGAGGCATTCTTGCCATTATTTTGTACTTTCCCTTGATACTATGGTATGTTTGTTTATGAACTGTCTTAGTGTGGCTTTAGAGTTCAATCGAATTCCTGTGTAATACACGTTTATCTTTAACTTTCTGTGAATGTTGTGATTCTTCTATGTGCAAAGTCTAACATTGTCACATTCTACAAATATGGTGGTTCCACATTGTATATGTGTCTGTTGCTTTTCATAGTTGGACATGTTTTGCTTGCTGGTTGTTAGTTTGTAATGCTAATCAGATGCTGTAACTTGCACAGTATCATATTAGTGCTGGTACTCTTCATGCAAACTTGGACATTGTTGGGGTAGTTGTCAAGTGAAGTCCCTATGTTGAGGCAACTGTATGTCTCATAGTGGCGGAGTCCATAATGTTGTGTATTGTTGCATAGGAGTAAATTGTACTATCAGATGTGGAGCACAGGAGTACAACCTGTCAATATATGTTTTATATTAGGAAAAAGAGTACGGTGTGTTAGAAAAACAGTTGCCAGTGTGCGTAACAGTAGGGAGAGAATTGTAGAGCATTAGACTCAGGATATAATAGGTGGTGTTTGATTGTGGCTCTATCATGGACTGAACATTGATAGTGTTCTATGAACATGTGGTTTATAGGGAATATTGTGTTGTCCTGTGTTACCGGTGACTTGGTACAAATTAATATATAAAATATTCTGCAAGGTGTAGACAGGGAACCGATTATGGGTTCCTTGGTAAATGTAGCCACTTTGGTAGGTATGGGAAGCCATATGACAGCCTAATTTACCAGGACAAAGGTTTCATTCTTATACCTGTTCACTGAATCAATGTTGAGATGTTGTTTATTGGCAATGTCTGATGTATGTTAACCAAATCAGTCTTGAGATGTTGTGTTTGCCTGCAGTGTCTGATGTATGTACCCTGCCTTTTTATAGCTATGTGTTCCATCCTAGCAATATCAAGTGTAATCTCATGACAGCAGTGGCACAACTGGAGAAGACAATAAAGTGGGTGATCTGATGAAGCAACATTGGTTATTGTATTTAACAATTAGAGATGTAGTCATCTTGAAGAAGAATGAGGTAGCAAAGAATAATCATGCCAGACATCAGGGGTTACCTCAGAATAGCAGTAGTACAAGTGGAGGGAGTAGCGAAATAGATCTATAGGTTAAGTCATATGTTATATTGTATGTGCGCATTGCTTCATGTGTTTAATATGTTTTCTTTACAATGATAATCAAAGATTATATTTTTCAATGTTACAGGAGTGGCTGACTAGTTAGTGTCAGCAGGCCTGGGTTCTTGGTGGGATAGTAAATTGTGTCACAACTCTGTTGTTTATGTCACGTCTTGGGGTTTATGTTGTGTAACCTATGTTTTTGTAGTGTCTTATTGTCGTTTGTGTCAAAGTCTTTTATTGTATCATTCTACTCAGCTACTGATTGAAGCATCTATGTTGTGGTACTTGGTGTACCCTGTTGTCTTAAGTTCTGGTGACTGAATAGGGGCCACCCTTGGTTGATGTTTGATATATGCAGTTGTCTGTTGTATCTGTAATTGAACATCCCTTATTGAATGCTTTATTCAATGCGCTTGAACACAAATTGTCACCAAAATTTGTAGCAGTTGATAAATAAAGACCTATTTTTGTACTGTTTTTGATTTGTTTGCTTAGTCTCTTTTAGTTTTTACAACCACTATTTCTATCACAATCTAACACCTTAATCCAATGTCTGGGTCTCAAATATGACAGTTATTGTCCAGAGTTGAGGCCCCTGCCCGAGATCTCGTATATCTTCTTATCTAATTACTATCATCTTTTTTTTTGTCGGTTGAGGCGGTGTGAGGTTCTCTCTCTTTTCACTATTTTTCTTCTTTGGCCGTAACGAAGTCAGAACTACTCTTTATCTCTTAGCACCGTAGTGAAGGAAGCATCAGTCTTTATGATTGTCTCCCTTTGTCTTTTCCCTCGGCTACATTAGTATGACTTATTTAAAACGCGATGTAAAAATAAAATGGCTATCGTCTGTCAACACGGCCATGTGCCAGTAAAGTATTAATGTCTGTAAGGCCGCGTCTGTGGCTACGGGATAACGAACGCAATCCGCAATCCTGCGTACGCATTCGACATCAGCTACGGGTGATTTGGGAACATACAGTATTGTGTCGATTTTTAACAGAGGTAAGAGCGTCGGTCGTTCAGAAATCTAAGATAAATTATTACCTTTAAACATGTAAACGTGCCTTGTAAATCACAAACTGCCAAATAATACTGGTATTGATTGCGTCGTCCAGTAAAGGACATGCAGTCAACTGTTAATGTCTTTAAATAGTTGTTCTGTTCCCGCGAAGGCATGGTGTACTTTGTTTCCCAGACTACGGTTTGTGATGAGGTCCTTATTGTTATGTGCCCCATCTCCATCCATCTCTCACATATGGTATCTGGCGAATAAACGGACATATAGATGTACAGCAAACAGAAAGACTAGCGGATAAGTAGAGAGGCAGACAGATTACAGATAGACATATTACAGATAGACAGACGGATAGTTCTTCAGACAGACGGTGGGACAGACACAAACTGAATTTAGAAACTCAGTCAAATATGTAGACGGAAAGATTCGAAGAATAAAAAGACAGATAGATATATATTATATGCAAACAGACACATATATACAATTTGGGAGTTTCTGTGGCGAAGTGGTCAAGCCGTTTGACTCGTGCTCCGAAAGTTGTGGTTCGATTCCGGGCCGCACCCTTCGGTTTACGAGTTAAATGTTTCGGAGACTCCTGTGGGTCGTCGCTAAAAGCTACGGAGTTCGTGCTTTGTGCGACGCTTTCCGTGCTGCGGAAAGAGACCGAGCCATATGGGATAACACCCGGTGCAATGAAGTCGACCCTGTCGACTTTTAAGCGACTTTTTTTTACATATATACAATCACACACACACACACACACACACACACACACAGAGAGAGAAAGAGAGAGAGAGAGAGATACGTAGACAGACAAATGATAAACAATCAAAGCGAATACATAGGCAGATAGGGAGGGGTGTAGACAGTGACACATAAACGCACCCACATGCAGACTACGCACAGATAAAGTGGATTTTATGTGGATATTCCACAGCACATCAGCACATAGACAAACATACGAACTCACATCAATAACTGGGTGTAAACATATAGAGTCACGAGCTGAACAAACAAACCTACACCGTTGGAAACATAAACAGGGAGGGAGAGGGATATAAACAAATCATATACAACTAGCAAAGATGTAAAGTCAACAATCCGCAGCGCCAACTCTAGTCTCTGCTGTCATAACGACTTGATCCATATCCCACTCCGAAGTCATGTTCGAAAAATGCAGCCCTGGGGCCAACGTTTTTTAAATTGCTTCCTTGCAACTGGATTTCACCGCTGGATTATAAACACATTTTATCCAATAATTGCAGTTTGTTTCGAAACCCACTCTGCGCCTACCTGACGTTGACGAGTATAGGCAGGCCAGTGTGTGTGTGTTCTCGCAGCTCACTGGCAGCGCACGAGATAGAGACGTGGCAATTTCACGCATCTCAATGTGGTTTACAGTCTGAATCGTCGCGTGTGTGTCAGCTGTCATATGCTCACCACAAGCCTCTGTTATCTCGTATGTTTCACAGAAGTTCTATCAATGATGGTTTTCCCTGCTACCATGCCCACCTATGCAGCTGTTTCTCCGTATGTTAACTTCCACATGGGGTTGCTAAACGGTCTGATTTTCCTGGTTAGTTCAGGACATCACCATCATCAAGTGTCCTGCCAGCTGTGCGTAGGCGTCCATGGCTATCTATAGATCTCGGTCTTGATGTTCTTAATCAGACGTTGCTGATGATATCTTCGATGCACGCGTCTCAATCCATCCAGCATATATATCTTGTATGTCCTCTGCTTCTTTCCCTTTGATCTTTCCAGTTGTCTCAATATTCCCCAATACCTCTATTCTCATCACATGACACATTAAAGTCTGGTTTTGTCTCTTTCCTATTTGTTAGAGATATAGTTCTACGTTACATAGCCTCTTTTCAGGCTATCGTTGTTGTGTACTTTTCGCCGTCCAGTGATATTCGCAGCTTCGTCCTCAGGAACAACATCCTCTACAGTTTCTAGTCTTTCAAATTTGTTCATTATATGTCCTAAGATCACTGCCATGACTGAAAAACAGGTTATAGATAGCACTTCAGCACTCTCTTTCTTACATTCATTGATAGTGGCCTTATGTACAATACATTGCTTCATTTTCTGAAATGCAGCGTTTTGCTGTCCTATTCTGCTCTGATCCCTGTGTGCATGTCCATAGTTGAAGACTCCTACTTGGTTCCAGACAAAAGACATCTAGATATACACTGTTTTTCTCATTGTACGTCCCATCCAGTGAGCTTCTTTTCTCCTTTTCTTTGATTCGATGGAAATTTTTGTTAGTTTTCTCTCCGACAGTTCCACACTGATGATACCTCATGATTCAATAGAATTTGTAATAATTCTCTCCGTGAGTTCCACACTGGCGATCCCTCATGCTTCATTAGAATTGTTTAGTTCTTCCATGACTTCTACACCAGTGATCCCTCATGCTAATTAGAATTGTTCTACACCAGTGATCCCTCATGCTTAATTAAATTGTTCTACACCAGTGATCCCTCATGCTTAATTAAAATTGTTTATTCATCGAGAATGTCTGCTACTAGTCGACGTGTCCAATTTCAGCGCCAACCAGTTTTACTATCTTCTCGATTCTCCGAAATGTGTCCAGTTCTCTCTTAAAAGGCTAACAGGTTAACACATTACACATATTGAATAAGGCCTCCTTCTGTGTTAGATAACGTCCTGGGATTGAGAAAGCCACACTTCTAGAAGCTGTAGTGCACTTAGTATCTCTAGTCGGCAATGATACAAGTTTGGGAATCACACAGTGATAACACGTTTGGAAACCATAAATTGATAATACGTTTGGAAACCACAATGCGATCAGATGATAAACACGTTTGAAAACAATTTCACGGCGGGAATCTATTTTGCTACAGTCGTTACTGGTTCTTGAATGTTCAGTGTTGGTCGTGTTTTCCGTCATTCCTGTAACTGTATGCTTGTCTGAAAGGTTTGTCTGTTGATGTCATACAGTTGTGCCACTATTAAGCAAACGGCTGTCTATCTGTCTGCCAATGTTCTATGACTGTTAAACGGCTGTCTCAAACAGCTGTCTATCTGTCTGTCAATGTTCTATGACTGTAACCAAGCTGTCTATCTGTCTTCAATTTTCTTTGACTGTTAAACAGCTGTCTATCTGTCTGCCAAATGTTCTATGACTGTTAACGGCTGTCTCAAACAGCTGTCATCTGTCCTGCCAATGTTTCGATGACTGTTTAAACAGCTGTCTATCTGTCTGCCAATGTTCTATACTGTTAAGACAGCTGTCTATCTGTCTGTCAATTTTCTATGACTGTTAAACGGTGTCTCAAACTGGTGTCTATCTTCTGCCAAGTTCTATGACTGTTAATACAGCTGTCTATCTGTCTTTCTCCATTTCTATGTTTTGTTAAACAGCTGTCTTATCTTGTTTGTCAATGTTCTATGACTTTTAACGGCTTGTCTCAACAGCTGTCTATCTGTCTGCCAATGTCTAGTGACTGTTAAACGCTGTGCTTCAAACAGCGTCTATCGTGTCTGCCAATGTTCTATGACTGTTTATCACTGCTATTCTGTCTGCCAATGTTCTATGACTGTTAAAACGGCTGTCTCAAAACAGCTTCTATTCTGTCGCAATGTTCTATGACTGTTAAACGGCGTCTCAACAGCTGTCTATCTGTCGCCAATGTTCTATGACTGTTTAAACAGCTGTCTATCTGTCTGTCAATGTTCTATGACTGTTAAACGGCTGTCTCAAACAGCTGTCTATCTGTCTGCCAATGTTCTATGACTGTTAAACGGCTGTCTCAAACAGCTGTCTATCTGTCTGCCAATGTTCTATGACTGTTAAACAGCTGTCTATCTGTCTGCCAATGTTCTATGACTGTTAAACAGCTGTCTATCTGTCTGCCAATGTTCTATGACTGTTAAACGGCTGTCCTCAAACAGCTGTCTATCTGTCTGCCAATGTTCTATGACTGTTAAACGGCTGTCTCAAACAGCTGTCTATCTGTCTGCCAATGTTCTATGACTGTTAAACGGCTGTCTCAAACAGCTGTCTATCTGTCTGCCAATGTTCTATGACTGTTAAACGGCTGTCTATCTGTCTGCCAATGTTCTATGACTGTTAAACAGCTGTCTATCTGTCTGCCAATGTTCTATGACTGTTAAACAGCT
>JACEFZ010027479.1:180000-205000 GCA_014155875.1 Cepaea nemoralis
TGTTTCGTGTGTGTTGTCCGTGTGCCATGTGGTGTTGTGCTTGTTGTGTTTCCGTGTTTTGTATGCGCGTGTGTGTCATGTATGTTTCGTTTGCGTTGTGCGTGTATCATGTGTGTGTTGTGCTTGTGGTGTTTGTGTTGTGTGTGTGTATTGTGTGTGTTTCATGTGTGTGTTGTGTATGTGTCATGTGTATTGTCCATATGTCATGTGCGTGTTGTCCGTGTGCCACGTGTGTGTTGTGATTGTTGCGTTTCTGTGTTGTAAGTAGGCTCCGATTCTTGTATTGCGTGTTCTCCGCTCTGTGTGTGTGTGTGTGTGTGTGTGTGTGTGGACTTCACGTAACATACAATCGTAACTAGTGTACTCGCTGTCCGCTACGACTGTCTCGCGTTTACAGTCCCCTCCAGAGCAGTTATTTCTACACGGTGGTCCGGCCTTGAGCACACATCATTCTCCTCAGATCATGTGACCGGACACAAACGTACATCATCATCCTGTGCTGTTGGCAAATAAAATATTGGTTTTCCATCAATGCCCTAATGCGGTACGATTATGACGGAAGAAAGGGCCTTTTCATATATGTTGAGTTGAGTTAAGCTAAGAACCGACATCACTGCACTCAGGATATTCCCATAAGCGCCCCGTCCCCTCGTTCAACAGCCAGCAAAGAGCTTTTCATATGTATGGCCAGAGATCCACCTGTAAAGTTTCTCTTTCTCATGCACCTTCATGCCACAAAAATCTGTTATGTCCTGCCTCCAACTCTGGCCAATCTCCCGACTAAATGCACCATCCCGTCCAAGACATCTGTAATGTCCTGCCTCCAACTCTTGCCATGTCTCCCGACTCATGCACCTTTATGCCCAAGAACTATGTTCTTCTTCTTCTTATTTCGTTCGCTTGAAGTATGTCTATAACTGCAATGTTGTCTCTTGTATGAATTTAATTGTCTTTTTTAGTTCACTCAGCAGTCCATAGAGTTTATCTTCCACTGTCTTCTTTCTGGGCCAGAAGGTTTGCCTAGATATGTTATATTTTGGGCAGTCTTGGAGTATGTGTTCTGCTGTCTGCTACGCCAATCCACATGTGCACATGGCTGATTCACCAATCTTGAAGTTTGCATACATGTGGTTACGTAATCTATTGTGTCCTGTTCTGAGGTGCAGAATAATAACTTGTTCTGGTCTGTTCATATTGTGGTAGTCGTCTTGAGCAGGTTTTGGTGGCTTTCTGACTGATTTGAACAACTAGGCTTAGAATTAAATTACAAGAAAACGCAGATCATCGTCGTCACTAGAAAGAAGGAAATACCAAAATAAAATATACAAGTAAATGGGAATGCTCTTAAACAAGTGAATCGGTACAATTATCTCGGAACAGTTATAACATCTGATGGGAAATGCCTTGAAGAGATTAGAACAAGAATCGCCACGGCGAAGGTAGCAAGCTGGAAAACATACTGACCAATAACAAGATAGTCATTTGAAACGAGAAAAAGAGTGATGAGGTGCTACATAGAACATGTACTTATGTATGGATGTGAGGCGTGGACAATGAGCAAACAGGCTGGAAAACAGCTGATGGCTGCGGAAATGTGGTTTCTGATGAAAATGCAAAGAAAAAAAAACCAATGACCAAGTCCTACAAGAAATAAATGAAAATCATAAACTGATTAGAGAAATTGTTAGAGAAAAGTGTTTTCGTCACGTTATGAGACGAAATAAATTGGAGAACTTGGTGACAACTGGTAAGATCGAGGGAAAGAGAACATGGGGAAGGCAGAGAATTAAATGCTGTACCTGGATGGCTTGGCCACGTGATATGGTCGAGACAAGAACACAGAGCTGATCCACGACTCTGGTGATCGAGTGAGATGGCAAAACATGACCGCCTACGCTTACCGGCATGGCACATGATGATGAATCGAATGTTAACTTTCGTGTGCAATATCTCACTTAGTCACTCCCAGAACTGAACAATTCCCTACCAATCTGATACATGACTAATATAAATTAATTGAACGTAAACTTGCCAAGAAATCAACAAAAGTAGTAAAATGCTGGTGTTGACAGCGATGTCCTGTAAATTGGATATGCAAATTAGTATTTGTTCAGTAACAGTCTAATACCACTCTAATATTTGTTCAGTAACAGTCTAATACCACTCTAATATTTGTTCAGTAACAGTCTAATACTGCACTAATATTTGTTCAGTAACAGTCTAATACTGCACTAATATTTGTTCAGTAACAGTCTAATACTGCACTAATATTTGTTCAGTAACAGTCTAATACCACACTAATATTTGTTCAGTAACAGTCTAATACTGCACTAATATTTGTTCAGTAACAGTCTAATACTGCACTAATATTTGTTCAGTAACAGTCTAATACCACTCTAATATTTGTTCAGTAATAGTCTAATACCACTCTAATATTTGTTCAGTAACAGTCTAATACTACACTAATATTTGTTCAGTAACAGTCTAATACTGCACTAATATTTGTTCAGTAACAGTCTAATACTGCACTAACCGGGAAGGTTAACCCGGTCAACAAATGCCCGCAGAAGTCGGATGTGTCGGCCTAACGGCGCAAGAACGCAGCTCTGCTGTAAACAGGCACAACGCAATCACATCCGGAAAAAAACTCCGGATGAACGAAGAAGAAGAATACTGCACTAATATTTGTTCAGTAACAGTCTAATACTGCACTAATGTACAAGTCAGCGGAACACTACAATACCAACCTTGTAAAGATATGGGAGCTCAGTAATGTATACGCGGAGTTGTTCCATATACCCATTCATCAATTCATTTGTCGGATTCTCGTGCGCATTCATGAGACTGGCACACAGCCAAAAAATAAAAACAACGTGGTTATTTATCATATAAAATCATGCATCATAATTTGTGTTATGTTTTTGCATATCCTTTTTACAGGGCATCGCTGTCAACACCAGCAGTTTACTGATGTTGCTAATGTCTTGGAAAGTTTACGTTCAGTAGTTTGCCATTGATTTATAAACAACTGGCTCCCATACCAACACTTTAAAACCCAGCGCAACGCGGTCTGCTGTCAAATCGGTCGCAACTGTGTTTCGAACGCGAGTAATCGGCTTACGAACCGCGTCCGCAAGCCCTTAACCACGGGGACCGGCTCATCATAATTCAGAGACAGATAATAATACAGAAGACTGTAAAAAAAGGAAAAAAGAAGAGTAAAAGAGAAATAAACAGAGGTGTTTGGTTGCTGTTGAATTACAATAGTTTCTTCGGGGAAGCACTGTCGTCACTTGGAGGGGACGGCTTCTAATTCTAACCCCTTTATGCCGATGATGTTCAAATGTTGCGTTGCCTAATGTGTCCTCACATACTTCGACTTTCCTTGACTTCTATGAGTGCCAATTAATACTATGAACTTGTTTCTCGTGCTACTTTCCTCCCCCACCCCACCCCCAGTTCCGTAGTAAGACATATGTCTGTGAGGAGAGAAGCAACGAGTAAACACTTGGTGTTGTTCCGGGTTGAGACCTGAGCATTCAAGACTTGTTGTCCCTGCATGTCGAGATTTTTTCATACACTTAATGTTGTCCTGACCTGTCGTGCTTCTAATTACACGCTTGGGACTGGTTGAAAGAATGGGGAGTGAGAGGGGGAGAGAGAAGTGGAGAGTGATATGACGACAGAGAGAGAGAGAGAGAGAGAGAGAGAGAGAGAGTGAGAGAGAGAGAGAGAGAGAGAGAGAGAGCGAGAGAGAGAGAGAGAGAGAGAGAGAGAGAGAGAGAGAGAGAGAGAGAGAGAGAGAGAAATAGTGAGAGAGAAAAAGAGTGAGATTGGGAGATTGAAGGAGAAAAAAAGAGAAAGATGGAGAGAGTCAGGTGGGGAGAAAACTAGAAGGGGACAGAGAGAAAGATAAGAGTTAGAGAAAGAGGAAGAGAGAGAGACAGAGACAGAGACAGAGAGAGAGAGAGAGAGAGAGAGAGAGAGAGAGAGAGACCCAAACTAGCGAAGTGTATTCTCTCAGGGCTTGCAAATGGGTGCACAGATCTGTCTAGCTTTCGGCCGTGTCCGGACAGCCATCCGTCTCACGTCCACTACAGTTGTCAGAAAGGATGCAGACAGGAAGAGCCAGGCACGGACCGGTCGGTATTCGGTTTCTATACGGTGGTACGACCGCCAGAAAACACTTGTCAGAGATCCCACAACATTCGACCCATCCGACCCATACAACACTTGTCAGAGATCCCACAACATTCGACCCATCCGACCCATACAACACTTGTCAGAGATCCCACAACATTCGATCCATCCGACCCATAAAACACTTGTCAGAGATGCCACAACATTCGATCCATCCGACCCATACAACACTTGTCAGAGATGCCACAACATTCGATTCATTCGACCAATCCTACCTATAAAACACTTGTCAGAGATCCCATAACATTCGATCCATAGACCCATGAAACACTTCTCATAGATCCCACAACATTCGATTCACCCAACCCATAAAACACTTGTCAGAGACCCCACAACATTCGATCCACCCGACCCATAAACTAATTCATGGACCCATTTCAACTCCTTGACAATGTAGGGTATATGGTGCGACCCCCATTATGTATAGAATATTCGGCACTGGCTGGGTGATGTGGGCAATATCCGAGCTGCGGCTGTGACTTTCTATAACAGACCGGATTGACACGGTCCGACTGAAAACTTGCTGACTCTTCTACTGTATAATGTTGGACAATGTCTGGCAACATCTTGTGAATGTTGGACAATTTCTGGTGACATTTTGTGTATGGATGTGAATGTTGGACAATGTCTGGTCACATCTTGTGGGTGCTGGACAATGTCTGGTCACAACTTACTTGTGTATGGATGTGAATGTTGGACAATGTCTGGTCACATCTTGTGGGTGCTGGACAATGTCTGGTCACAACTTGTGTATGGATGTGAATGTTGAACAATGTCTGGTCACATCTTGTGGGTGCTGGACAATGTCTGGTCACATCTTGTGTATGGATGTGAATCTTAGACAATCAGTAGTGAAGCAACTGGAGGCAGCTGTGGAATGTAAGAAGAATGCTGGACTATGTCTGGTCACATCTTGTGTTTGCATGCCAATTTTGGTGTGAAACAGTGATTAGTTTACTATCAACTTGGTCAGCCCGCCCGCCAGTGGTGTGAAACAGTGATTAGCTTACTATCAACTTGGTCAGCCCGCCCGTCAGTGGTGTGAAACAGTGATTAGTTTACTAGATTAGAACTTGGCCCACCCGCCCGTCAATGGATTGAAACGGTGATTAGTTTACTATCAACTTGGTCAGCCCGCCCGTCAGTGGTGTGAAACAGTGATTAGTTTACTATCAACTTGGCCCACCCGCCCGTCAGTGGATTGAAACAGTGATTAGTTTACTATCAACTTGGTCAGCTCGCCCGTCAGTGGATTAAAACAGTGATTAGTTTACTATCAACTTGGTCAGTACTCCCGTCAGTGCTGTGAAACAGTGATTAGTTTACCATCAACTTGGTCAGCCCGCCCGTCAGTGGGTTGAATCAGTGATTAGTTTACTATCAACTTGGTCAGCCCGCCCGTAAGTGCTGTGAAACCGTGTTTACTTACTGGCCAAGTTGATAGTAAACTAATCACTGTTTCAAACCACTGACGGGCGGGCTGGCCAAGTTGATAGTAAACTAATCACTGTTTCACACCACTGACGGGCGGGCTGACCAAGTTGATAGTAAACTAATCACTGTTTCACAGCACTGACGGGCAAGCTGACCAAGTTGATAGTAAACGAATCACTGTTTCAAACCACTGACGGGCGGGCTGGCTAAGTTGATAGTAAACTAATCACTGTTTCAAACCACTGACAGGCGGGCTGGCGATGTTGATAACGACCTGTGCTGGTAATATCAGAAGCACTATCGGACGCGGGTTCGACCCCTGGGCTTAACGCTTGCCAAAGTAATGGAAAGATTAGCCTCCCTCCCCTCCAGGCTCTGTGACCTACAAAATTAGCCTCCCTCCCCTCCTGGCTCTGAGACCTACAAAATTAGCCTCCCTCCCCTCCTGGCTCTGTGACCTACAACATTAGCCTCCCATCTCTCCTGGCTCTGTGACCTAAAAAATTAGCCTCCCTCCCCTCCTGGCTCTGTGACCTACAAAATTAGCCTCCCTCCCCTCCTGGCTCTGTGACCTACAAAATTAGCCTCCCTCCCCTCCTGGCTCTGTGACCTACAAAATTAGCCTCTCTCCCCTCCTGGCTCTGTGACCTACAAAACTAGCCTCCCTCTCCTCCTTACTCTCTGACCTACCAAATTAGCCTCCCTCCCCTCCTGGCTCTGTGACCTACAAAATTAGCCTCCCTCCCCTCCTGGCTCTGTGACCTACAAAATTAGCCTCCCTCCCCTCTTGGCTCTGTGACCTACAAAATTAGCCTCCCTCCCCTTCTGGCTCTGTGACCTACAAAATTAGCCTCCCTCCCCTCCTGGCTATGTGACCTACAAAATCAGCCTCCCTCCCCTCCTGGCTCTGTGACCTACAAAATTATCCTCTCTCCCCTCCTGGCTCTGTGACCTACACAATTAGCCTCCCTCCCCTCCTGGCTCTGTGACCTACAAAATTAGCCTCCCTCCCCTCCTGACCCTGTGACCTACAAAATTAGCCTCCCTCCCCTCCTGGCTCTGTGACCTACAAAATTAGCCTCTCTCCCCTCCTGGCTCTCTGACCTACAAAATTATCCTCTCTCCCCTCCTGGCTCTGTGACCTACACAATTAGCCTCCCTCCCCTCATGGCTATGTGACCTACAAAATTAGCCCCCCCCCCCATCCCTCCTGGCTCTGTGACCTAGAAATTAGCGTCCCTCCCCTCCTGGCTCTGTGACCTACAAAATTAGCCTCCCTCCCCTCCTGGCTATGTGACCTACAAAATTAGCCCCCCCCCCCCCCATCCCTCCTGGCTCTGTGACCTAGAAAATTAGCGTCCCTTCCCTCCTGGCTCTGTGACCTACAAAATTAGCCTCCCATCTCTCCTGGCTCTGTGACCTACAACATTAGCCTCCATCCCCTCCTGGCTCTGTGACTTACAAAATTAGCCTCCCATCTCTCCTGGCACTGTGACCTACAACATTAGCCTCCCATCCCTCCTGGCTCTGTGACCTACATAATTAGCCTCTTATCCCTTTGGCTCTCTGACCTACATAATTAATCTCCCATCCTCCTGGCTCTCTGACCTACATAATTAATCTCCCATCTCTCCTGGCTCTCTGATCTACAAGATGTGTTCGCGTTAACGCGTCACAAACCCAAAGCAGGACGCTGCTCCCGGACACATGTTTTCCCATCGTTTGGGCGCGTTAGCGTAGCTCATAGGGAGCAAGGATGATAATATTATGAGCGCGGTAGGACGAGGATTATACGCCTACGTTCGTCGTCCTCTAACAGAGGAAAGACTGACCACCTGTTGCTTCATGCATGCAGGCCTACACAATGTCATGGTCCTTTAATATCACAGACCCATGGCAAGAAACTACACAATGTCATGGTCCTGTCATGTCACAGACCCATGGAGGGAAACTGCTCGGGGTCATTATATTTCCATATCTGTCAGGGGTAGCATTAACAAAGCTCCTGGTTTGGGTTCTTCCCACCCTAAACACAGCTTGACACCGTGAGCACATCTTAACTTTTTAGATTCCGGGGTCGCTTCTTGCGTCAGCGTGTTCGAGGTCGGAATTTTGTCCTCTACAGATCCACCTCTCCTACCTGCTTCCGAACTCCACTATTATGTGTTATGGTTATAGTTATAGTCATTATTTGTATGCAATATAAGATGTTGACATTATTGTATTTCTTATGCAAATGCAATGTGGACCCTTTCATTTGTTCCTCAATTTTACAACCACGAACAACACACTAACTATAAAAATACTTCACATGACACCGTAACATTTCTCATAAATTCTCATTTCTCATTAAATTGCAATCATGTTCACAGTACAAACACTTCCTGGGTAATGATAACTTTAAAAAAAAAATTATATGATAAAATATATAACCACATGGCGGCAATCTATCATGTGCCATGGCCAGCCCCGCGTATGATGCAAGTGTTTATGATGCAAGTGTTTATGATGCAAGTGTTTATGATGCAAGTGTTTATGATGCAAGTGTTTATGATGCAAGTGTTTATGATGCAAGTGTTTATGATGCAAGTGTTTATGATGCAAGTGCTTTATGATGCAAGTGTGTTTATGATGCAAGTGTTATGATGCAAGTGTTTATGAGTGCAAGTGTTTATGATGCAAGTGTTTATGATGCAAGTGTTTATGATGGACAAAGTGTTTATGATGCAAGTGTTTATGATGCAAGTGTTTATGATGCAAGTGTTTATGATGCAAGTGTTTATGATGCAAGTGTTTATGATGCAAGTGCTTATGATGCAAGTGTTTATGATGCAAGTGTTTATGATGCAAGTGTTTATGATGCAAGTGTTTATGATGCAAGTGTTTATGATGCAAGTGTTTATGATGCAAGTGTTTATGATGCAAGTGTTTATGATGCAAGTGTTTATGATGCAAGTGTTTATGATGCAAGTGTTTATGATGCAAGTGTTTATGATGCAAGTGTTTATGATGCAAGTGTTTATGATGCAAGTGTTTATGATGCACGTGTTTATGATGCAAGTGTTTATGATGCAAGTGTTTATGATGCAAGTGTTTATGATGCAAGTGTTATGAGCAAGTGTTTATGATGCAAGTGTTTATGATGCAAGTGCTTATGATGCAAGTGTTATGATGCAAGTGTTTATGAGCAAGTGTTTATGATGCAAGTGTTATGATGCAAGTGTTTATGATGCAAGTGTTTATGATGCAAGTGTTTATGATGCAAGTGTTTATGATGCAAGTGTTTAGATGCAAGTGTTTATGATGCAAGTGTTTATGATGCAAGTGCTTATGATGCAAGTGTTTATGATGCAAGTGTTTATGATGCAAGTGTTTATGATGCAAGTGTTTTATGATGCAAGTGTTTATGATGCAAGTGCTTATGATGCAAGTGCTTATGATGCAAGTGCTTATGATGCAAGTGTTTATGATGCAAGTGTTTATGATGCAAGTGTTATGATGCAAGTGTTTATGATGCAGTGTTTATGATGCAAGTGTTTATGATGCAAGTGTTTATGATGCAAGTGTTTATGATGCAAGTGTTTATGATGCAAGTGTTTATGATGCAAGTGTTTATGATGCAAGTGTTTATGATGCAAGTGTTTATGATGCAAGTGCTTATGATGCAAGTGTTTATGATGCAAGTGTTATGATGCAAGTGTTTATGAGGCAAGTGTTTATGATGCAAGTGTTTATGATGCAGTGTTTATGATGCAAGTGTTTATGATGCAAGTGTTTATGATGCAAGTGTTTATGATGCAAGTGTTTTATGATGCAAGTGTTTATGATGCAAGTGTTTATGATGCAAGTGTTTATGATGCAAGTGTTTATGATGCAAGTGTTTATGATGCAAGTGGTTTATGATGCAAGTGTTTATGATGCAAGTGTTTATGATGCAAGTGTTTATGATGCAAGTGTTATGATGCAAGTGTTTATGATGCATGCTTAGAGCAGTGTTTATGATGCAAGTGTTTATGATGCAAGTGTTTATGATGCAAGTGTTTATGATGCAAGTGTTTATGATGCAAGTGTTTATGATGCAAGTGGTTTATGATGCAAGTGTTTATGATGCAAGTGTTTATGATGCAAGTGTTTATGATGCAAGTGTTTATGATGCAAGTGTTTATGATGCAAGTGTTTATGATGCAAGTGTTTATGATGCAAGTGTTTATGATGCAAGTGTTTATGATGCAAGTGGTTTATGATGCAAGTGTTTATGATGCAAGTGTTTAGGATGCAAGTGTTTATGATGCAAGTGTTATGATGCAAGTGTTTATGATGCAAGTGTTTAGATGCAAGTGTTTATGATGCAAGTGTTTATGATGCAAGTGTTTATGATGCAAGTGTTTATGATGCAAGTGTTTATGATGCAAGTGTTTATGATGCAAGTGTTTATGATGCAAGTGTTTATGATGCAAGTGTTTATGATGCAAGTGTTTATGATGCAAGTGTTTATGATGCAAGTGTTTATGATGCAAGTGTTTTATGATGCAAGTGTTTATGATGCAAGTGTTTATGATGCAAGTGTTTATGATGCAAGTGTTTATGATGCAAGTGTTTATGATGCAAGTGTTTATGATGCAAGTGTTTTATGAGCAGTGTTTATGATGCAGTGTTTATGATGCAAGTGTATGAGATTGTGTTATGTGCAAGTGTTTATGATGCAAGTGTTTTGATGCACGTGTTATGATGCAAGTGTTTTGATGCAGTGTTATGATCAAGTGCTTATGATGCAAGTGTTTATGATGCAAGTGTTTATGATGCAAGTGTTTATGATGCAAGTGTTTATGATGCAAGTGCTTATGATGCAAGTGTTTATGATGCAAGTGTTTATGCAAGGTTATGATGCAGTGTTTATGATGCAAGTGTTATGATGCAAGTGTTTATGATGCAAGTGTTTATGATGCAAGTGTTTATGATGCAAGTGTTTATGATGCAAGTGTTTATGATGCAAGTGTTTATGATGCAAGTGTTTATGATGCAAGTGTTTATGATGCAGTGTTTATGATGCAGAGTGTTTATGATGCAAGTGTTTTATGATGCAAGTGTTTATGATGCAAGTGTTTATGATGCAAGTGTTTATGATGCAGTGTTTATGATGCAAGTGTTTATGATGCAAGTGTTTATGATGCAAGTGTTTATGATGCAAGTGTTTATGATGCAGTGTTTATGATGCGGTGTATGATGCAGTGTTTATGATGCGCAAGTGTTTTATGATGCAAGTGTTTATGATGCAAGTGTTTATGATGCAAGTGTTTATGATGCAAGTGTTTATGATGCAAGTGTTTATGATGCAAGTGTTTATGATGCAAGTGTTTATGATGCAAGTGTTTATGATGCAGTGTTTTATGATGCAAGTGTTTATGATGCAAGTGTTTATGATGCAATTGTTTATGATGCAAGTGTTTATGATGCAAGTGTTTATGATGCAAGTGCTTATGATGCAAGTGTTTATGATGCAAGTGTTTATGATGCAAGTGTTTATGATGCAAGTGTTTATGATGCAAGTGTTTATATCAAGTGTTTATGATGCAAGTGTTTATGATGCAAGTGTTTATGAGCAAGGTGTTTATGATGCAAGTGGTTTATGATGCAAGTGTTTATGATGCAAGGTGTTTATGATGCAAGCGCTTATGATGCAAGCGTTTATGATGCAAGCGTTTATGATGCAAGTGTTTATGATGCAAGTGTTTATGATGCAAGTGTTTATGATGCAAGTGTTTATGATGCAAGTGTTTATGATGCAAGTGTTTATGATGCAAGTGTTTATGATGCAAGTGTTTATGATGCAAGTGCTTATGATGCAAGTGTTTCCTACGACGGTCTCAGATCGAGTGTCCCGTTTTCCTCTCTTGTGTTCATTCGAAGCGTGTAATTCGCTCAAAACAAGAGCTAACTTTGGCCAATATCTTTTATAATGTTTGTATTTTGTCTATAATCCCCAGGTACCCCACAAACAGCTGTCTACAGCCCTTTCGTCTGTAAATAGTCCCAGGGATTGTGTTGACTCTTACCCCGCTACAGGACATTCCTTCTATCTTGTGAGTGGCATTCAAGATTCTCTTTTGGCTGCAACGCACACCACAAACCACTCCAGCCACCCAGACTAGATCCATCCAGCATGGGCAAACAGAACAGCAAGTTAAAGCCGGAAGTGCTGGAAGATCTACGCCATCAAACGCAGTTTACAGAGGAGGAGCTCCAGGAGTGGTACAAAGGATTCCTCAAGGACTGCCCCAGCGGCCACCTTTCAGTTGAGGAGTTCAAGAAAATATATGGAAATTTCTTTCCCTATGGAGACGCCTCTAGATTCGCCGAGCACGTGTTTCGTACGTTCGATACGAATGGAGACGGATCTATAGACTTCCGGGAGTTTATATGTGCTCTCAGCGTGACCTCGCGTGGCAAATTGGAGCAGAAGCTTCGCTGGGCCTTTAGCATGTACGACCTGGATGGGAATGGATACATATCTCGGCAGGAGATGTTGGAGATTGTCACGGTAAGTGTGGTGTTTCTTGATGTAGTTGCTCCTACTGTTGGTGCTACAGTAACTATAAATGTTGCTGCTGGTACTAATACTAGACCTACTAATAATACTACTGCTGCTGCTGCTGCTGCTGCTGTTGCTGCTGCTGCTGCTGCTGCTGCTACTACTACTACTACTACTACTACTACTACTACTACTACTACAACTACCACTATAACAACTACTACAATAACTACTACTATTACTATTATCACCACAATAGCTCTCTAAGCAGCGATGTTTCTGTAAAAGAATACAGGGCATTAGCTGACTGTTGTTTCCTTAGTCCCATAGACAGAGATGTCTCGGTTATAAAACGCACAGCAATAGCTGAGCGGGCATCAGTCTTCCAGTGTGCTATATTATCTATTGTACCACCACCAATTGCTATGCCAACTGACCTGGGCGATCATGCTGCTCCAGAACTCACCATCTTCAAAAGAATACCCTGATTTTCTTTCTTAGCGTGATGAAAAGCTTTCTAAAATATTCGCCATCTTCCCCTTTCTATTTTTTTTTGTAATTAATCGTATCAGTTGTTGCAATATGTACCGTCTGAATGCTTTTCGTAAACCTAAATACTGTAACTTCTGTATATGCCATAAATTACTAACATTGACTTTAAGTGTATATTTGGGCGGGAAGTGTTAGTTGATTTATCCATTACTTCTGACTTCTTTATGAGTGAGGCGTTAGCAGTTAAACAGTTCCAGCCGGGTTTGTGCAAACAGAAAGAGCTCATTGTAAATTGTAAATGGGATTAAAAAGGTTTCACATACGAACAATACCTATAACTATATGTGTTAAATGCTTCATCTAGAATATTAATAATTTATTCACTTAATATGCAATTCTGCAGTATGGAGCTGACGAGATGCAGCTAAAAAAGCCAGGCAGTAAATTGTGCAACATATTGTTTCGGCTTTTGTGTTTATATTCACCAAGGGAATACATTGTTTTGAATTTATATCTTCTCATTAATAAATCGAATCGCCTTTGCCATTGTGGACAACTGTTGTATCAGTTGTCTTCTGTAACTCTCTCTGTGACGTGATGTTATCAAGATGGCGCCATCAACAACTTAAAATCATGTAATTTAGCCAGGAAACAAACTACACACAATCCCGGAGTTGTATGGGGTCGACTAAACCCCTCTCAGCGTGTATTATATCGCAGGCTGCTGTGATGGAGCGTATTCACACTTCACACTTTACTACCACGGGCCGTTAATGATGACGAGGATGTCAGTTCTGCTGGTGGCATCCATCATTACGTCCGCTTCAAAGAATGCGCGGGAGAAAAAACGTCTGACGTGTTGGCATGTCAGGAGGCAGTAAAAACCGGTGTAATCCTTGGAGAAATTATCCGAGAGCTGAAGGTTGGGGTGAAGGAGGGTAAATCAGACTCTGTGGCATTTCTGATTGGGCAAGGAGGGGGGAGGGAGGGGAGAAAGAAGGGGAGGGAGATAGAGAAGGGTGGGACCACACAATATAGAGATATCAAAACTCAGAGGCGTATTTGAGAGGTAAGTAGGGAAAGATGAAACAAAACTGTGCGGCATTACCGTACGGGTAAAATACACACCTGTTGATTTACTTAATATCTCGTGCTACCTGTAGGTTCAAGGGGTCAACAACAACAGCTGTCTATGAAAGAGATGAGAACGCAGAACCAGTGGCGGTTAGAACAAAGAAGACAGTCATTGAAACAGAGGGAAGATTCCGGCGAAGGTCTTAAAACAATTACAAAAGAGAATTCATTGTGGGATGGGCACATAGAACACGTCCGACACATCAATCATCATTGTTGTTAAGCCAAGGGACTAAGTTCCAAATACTATCTGCCAGAATACAGAGAAGAAGTTAGAGAAGTGAGTGACTGACTACAGAGTACAGAGAGAAAGTTAGAGAAGTGAGTGACTGACTATAGAGTACAGAGAGGAAGTTAGAGAAGTGAGTGACTGACTACAGAGTACAGAGAGAAAGTTAGAGAAGTGTATGACTGTCTACAGAGTACAGAGAGGAAGTTACAGAAGTGTATGACTGTCTACAGAGTACAGAGAGGAAGTTACAGAAGTGTATGATTGTCTACAGAATACAGAGAGAAAGTTAGAGAAGTGTATGACTGTCTACAGAGTACAGAGAAGAAGTTAGAGAAGTGAGTGAGTGACTACAGAGTACAGAGAGAAAGTTAGAGAAGTGAGTGACTGACTACAGAGTACAGAGAGAAAGTTAGAGAAGTGTATGACTGTCTACAGAGTACAGAGAGGAAGTTACAGAAGTGTATGACTGTCTACAGAGTACAGAGAGGAAGTTACAGAAGTGTATGATTGTCTACAGAGTACAGAGAGGAAGTTAGAGAAGTGTATGACTGTCTACAGAGTACAGAGAAGAAGTTAGAGAAGTGAGTGAGTGACTACAGAGTACAGAGAGGAAGTTAGAGAAGTGCATGACTGTCTACAGAGTACAGAGAAGAAGTTAGAGAAGTGTATGACTGTCTACAGAGTACAGAGAAGAAGTTAGAGAAGTGTATGACTGTCTACAGAGTACAGAGAGGAAGTTAGAGAAGTGTATGACTGTCTACAGAGTACAGAGAAGAAGTTAGAGAAGTGAGTGAATGACTACAGAGTACAGAGAGGAAGTTAGAGAAGTGAGTCAGTGACTACAGAGTACAGAGAGGAGGTTAGAGAAGTGTATGACTGTCTACAGAGTACAGAGAGGAGGTTAGAGAAGTGTATGACTGTCTACAGAGTACAGAGAGGAAGTTAGAGAAGTGTATGACTGTCTACAGAGTACAGAGAGGAAGTTAGAGAAGTGAGTGAGTGACTACAGAGTACAGAGAGGAAGTTAGAGAAGTGAGTCAGTGACTACAGAGTACAGAGAGGAGGTTAGAGAAGTGTATGACTGTCTACAGAGTACAGAGAGGAAGTTAGAGAAGTGTATGACTGACTACAGAATACAGAGAGAAAGTTAGAGAAGTGTATGACTGTCTACAGAATACAGAGAGAAAGTTAGAGAAGTGTTTGACTATCTCAGAACATGGCTCTCATGCCATCCCAGATGAACAACCCACTAGTAGATGACTCAGTAAACAAGTCCGAAGAGTCTGACAGCTTTACGTTTTGTGCAGTAGATACCATTGATTGCTACCATAGTGTCTGGGTCCATGTATATACGGATTGGTTCAGCTTTCATGGCTATATAGATGGGTCAACTCCAAGGCTACATAGATGGATCAACTTCAAGGCTACATAGATCGATCAGTTTGAAGGCTACATAGATGAATCAACATCAAGGCTACATAGATGGGAATAACTTTAGGCTACATAGAGGTATCAGCTTCAACGCTACACAGATGGAATAACTTCAGGGCTACACAGATGGATCAACATTAAGGCTACATCGATGGATCAGCTAAATTGTATGTAGATGGACCAACTTCACGGTACATAGATAGATAAACTGCAAGGCTACATAGATGGATCAACTTAAGGCTACATGGGTCAGCTTAAAGGCTACATAGATAGACATCAACTACCGCATGGATGGAAAGTTGTTCAAATCTCAGAAGGCTGAAAGGCTAAAACCAAAACTACCAGCGACAACGTCAGAGAGCTGCTGTTTGCTGATAATTGCGCTCTATATGCCAACTCAGAGGCAGACATAATGTTTCAGCTTTCCCATATGCCAACTATGGGCTCAATATCAACTTGAGAGAAGACTAGTTTATGTACCAGCCAGCTCCAGGAATAATCACACCGTCAAAGTGAATGGTCATAGACTAAGTGTTGTGGACAAATTCACCTATCTTGGCAGCACTGTGTCCCAAGCTGTCACAATTGATGACGAAGTGAACGCAAGAATCTCCAAGGCCAGCGCGGCCTTTGGCAGACTGTACAAGAATGTGTGGGAAAGAAATGGAATAAAGCCTGCAAACAAAGCTGAAAGTCTGCACAGCAGTTGTATTATTCACACTGCTATATGCCCGTGAAACCTGGACTGTTTACTCAGCGACACGCTAGGAAATTAAGCCACTTCGACACAGTCTGTCCTTAGGAAGCTGTTGAATATTAAATGGCAAGACAAGATCCCAGACACTGAAGTTCTATAAAGAGCGTCCATGCCCAGTATCCACAGTCTACTAATGAAGAATCAGATTCGCTGGGCTGGTCACTTAACTCGCATGCCAGATCACAGGCTCCCTAAACGAATTGTTTACGGTGAGCTGCGTTGTGTTAAACGCACCCAAAGTGGCCAGAGGAAATGTTTTAAAAGGACACTCTGAAAATCTCCCTGAAAGCTTTTGGAATTCATCATGACACTTGGGATACTGCTGCCAAAGACCGAAATACGTGGCGTACATCATCACACAAGTGTGCAGTCACTTGTGAAGCAAACAGAACTGCAAGAGTTGTGAAAAAAGGCTGGACAGAAAAACCACAGCAGGACAGCCTCCTCCTGGAACGTCAAGCATTCTTTGCCCACATTGTCAAAGAACATTTCGAGCCAAAATAGGCCTTATCAGCCGTTTTAGAACTCACGGTTCCATACTTTCAACTCCACCGGATGAAATGAACGGTCGTCATCATTCTTGATAGACAAACAACACATAGATGGACCAGCTAAAGGCTACATAGATGGGTCAACTTTAACGCTACACATGGGATTAACTTCAGAGCTACATAGATGGATAAACTTCAACGCTACACAGATGGATTAACTTAAAGGCTACCTAGATGGATCAACTTCAACTCTACTCATATGGATTAACTTCAACGCTATACAAATGGATTAACTTCAGGACTATGTAGATGGATCAACTTCAAGCTACAATAAGACAAGCTATGGCTCCCTTTGAAATAAAAACAGGAGTATACGACAGGGTTGTCTTTTGTCACTATCATTATTTTTACTGAATATAAACTAGGATATGAAGACAACAACAACAACATCCGCTAGAAGTGGAATTCAGGTGGACTCTAACAAAACAATTTGATGATCTGGACTTAGCCGACGAAACTGAACTCATGTCACACAAACGTCATTAAATTAGGATAAACTAATCACCTCTTGATGAGAGGTCACACAACAATTAAGTCTAAAAATTCACAGAAGTAAGACAAAGATAATGAGATTGAACAAAGCAATAACAACAACCCAAATAGGCGGAATCATACACTTGTTTGTGAAGCAATGTGGACGCAAATAGGAGAACAGACAGAGATACTAAAATAAAAATACAAGAGGCAAGAGTAGCTTTCATGGAACTAGGAAATGAGTGGAAGTCAATTAAAGTTCAACTTAGCACCCACAATTAGAATTGTAAGTCGTGTATTAAATCAGTTATTACTGTGTGGGTCAGAAACACGAAGAACACTAAAGGAATTACAGATGAACTACACACATTCACGAATTGGTGCCTATGTAGAATAGTGGGATATAAAATGGTATGACAGAATCACCAATGTAGAGATCATGGAGAGAACTAGACACATCTCAGTGAACCAATATAGAGATCATGGAGAGAACTAGACAAATCTCAGTGAACCAATGTAGAGATCATGGAGAGAACTAGACACATCTCAGTGAACCAATGTAGAGATCATGGAGAGAACTAGACAAATCTCAGTGAACCAATGTAGAGATCATGGAGAGAACTAGACACATCTCAGTGAACCAATGTAGAGATCATGGAGAGAACTAGACAAATCTCAGTGAACCAGTGTAGAGATCATGGAGAGAACTAGACAAATCTCAGTGAACCAATGTAGAGATCATGGAGAGAACTAGACACATCTCAGTGGACCAATGTAGAGATCATGGAGAGAACTAGACAAATCCCAGTGAACCAACGTGGAGGTCATGGAGAGAACTAGACAAATCTCAGTGAACCAATGTAGAGATCATGGTGAGAACTAGACAAATCCCATTGAACCAAGAGTTGAGGAAAAGTACATGGCGCTGAATAGGACACACACTGAGAAAACCTGAAGACAATAGACTCTCTCTTTTCTGAAACCCACAAGATAGGACACACACTGATAAAACCTGAGGACAATATAACTGGACACTCTCTTGTCTGAAACCCACAAGATAGGACACACACTGATAAAACCTGAGGACAATATAACTAGACACCCTCTGGTCTGGAACCCACAAGATAGGACACACACTGAGAAAACATGAGGACAATATAACTATAACTAGACACTCTCTTGTCTGGAACCCACAAGAAAGGACACACACTGAGAAAACATGAGGACAATATAACTAGACACTCTCTGGTCTGGAACCCACTGGGGAAGCGAAATAGTGTTAGATCTAGAAACACACGGAGAAGAAAATTACAGAGATGAATAATATTTAGGGGGAGGGCATGTAGGGATTAGGGACATGCAGGATATTGCGAAAAGATAGAACAGCTTCTCGTGTTTTTGTTGAGAGCGAATGGCGACCTCATACACTGACCTGTCAGTCTGATGAACCCGGGTTTAGCTACCTCATACACTGGCCTGTCAGTCTGATGAACCCGGGTTTAGCTACCTCATACACTGGCCTGTCAGTCTGATAAACCCCGGTTTAGCTACCTCATACACTGACCTGTCAGTCTGATGAACCCCGGTTTAGCTACCTCATACACTGGCCTGTCAGTCTGATGACCCCGGTTTAGCTACCTCATACACTGGCCTGTTAGTCTGATGAACCCGGGTTTAGCTACCTCATACACTGACCTGTCAGTCTGATGAACCCCGGTTTAGCTACCTCATACACTGGCCTGTCAGTCTGATGAACCCGGGTTTAGCTACCTCATACACTGGCCTGCCAGTCTGATGAACCCGGGTTTAGCTACCTCATACACTGACCTGTCAGTCTGATGAACCCGGGTTTAGCTACCTCATACACTGGCCTGTCAGTCTGATGAACCCGGGTTTAGCTACCTCATACACTGACCTGTCAGTCTGATGAACCCGGGTTTAGCTACCTCATACACTGGGCCTGTCAGTCTGATGAAACCCTGGTTTAGCTACCTCATACACTGGCCTGTCAGTCTGATGAACCCTGGTTTAGCTACCTCATACACTGACATGTCAGTCTGATGAACCCGGGTTTAGCTACCTCATACACTGGCCTGTCAGTCTGATGAACATATATATATATATACTCTCATAAGTCACTTTTGCGATTCGAACCACTGCTAATTCTCGTCGCGTCACGTGACGAGAGTATTCGGGGTTAGCGGAGAAAGCTGCTAACCCCTCGTCCATGGAGCCGGCTTCTAGTGTCCAATGGTCTATAATAATATGACGATAGCACCATATAGCCCACACGCCTGAAGGCTTGTGTTAGGGTCCTTGACTTTGGCTGCAATATGGCGGCTTTGTGTTGTTCCCGGAGACAACAACAAGCCATTTGTACGCTCCCCGCAGCTAGTATCCTCCCTTGTGTTGTTCCCGGAGACAACAACAAGTCATGTGTACGCTCCCCGCAGCTAGTATCTTCCCTTGTGTTGTTCCCGGAGACAACAACAAGTCATGTGTACGCTCCCCGCAGCTAGTATCCTCCCTTGTGTTGTTCCCGGAGACAACAACAAGCCATTTGTACGCTCCCCGCAGCTAGTATCCTCCCTTGTGTTGTTCCCGGAGACAACAACAAGTCATGTGTACGCTCCCCGCAGCTAGTATCCTCCCTTGTATTGTTCCCAGAGACAACAACAAGTCATGTGTACGCTCCCCGCAGCTAGTATCCTCCCTTATGTTGTTCCCGGAGACAACAACAAGTCATGTGTACGCTCCCCGCAGCTAGTATCCTCCCTTGTATTGTTCCCAGAGACAACAACAAGTCATGTGTACGCTCCCCGCAGCTAGTATCCTCCCTTGTGTTGTTCCCAGAGACAACAACAAGCCATGTGTACGCTCTCCGCAGCTAGTATCCTCCCTTATGTTGTTCCCGGAGACAACAACAAGCCATGTGTACGCTCCCCGCAGCTAGTATCCTTCCTTGTATTGTTCCCAGAGACAACAACAAGCCATTTGTACGCTCCCCGCAGCTAGTATCCTCCCTTGTATTGTTCCCGGAGACAACAACAAGCCATTTGTACGCTCCCCGCAGCTAGTATCCTCCCTTGTATTGTTCCCAGAGACAACAACAAGTCATGTGTACGCTCCCCGCAGCTAGTATCCTCCCTTATGTTGTTCCCGGAGACAACAACAAGTCATGTGTACGCTCCCCCGCAAGCTAGTATCCTCCCTTGTATTGTTCCCAGAGACAACAACAACCCATTTGTACGCTCCCCGCAGCTCGTATCCCCCCCCCCCCCCCCCCCCCCCCCCCCATGTATTACCAGAACCCTCACGGGAAGAAAAGAATAGCTGTACTGTGATTCACCACGTATGCCGTTAGAGGCCAATAAGAAGATATTCCGATATGGAGATGAGGACGGAGCACCTGTGAGAATGTCCGGAGTGATGTGATTCTTGACTCTACTAAACTTAACTCAACTCAGCTCAGCTCAGCTCAGCTCAGCTCAACTCACTCAACTCAACTTAACTCAGCTCACTTCGACTCTACTCAACTCAGCTCACTCAGCTCAGCTCAACTCACTCAACTCAACTTAACTCAGCTCACTTCGACTCTACTCAACTCAGCTCACTCAGCTCAGCTCAACTCACTCAACTCAACTTAACTCAGCTCACTTCGACTCTACTCAACTCAGCTCACTCAGCTCAGCTCAACTCACTCAACTCAACTTAACTCAGCTCACTTCGACTCTACTCAACTCAGCCTCACTCAGCTCAGCTCAACTCACTCAACTCAACTTAACTCAGCTCACTTCGACTCTACTCAACTCAGCTCACTCAGCTCAGCTCAACTCCGCCCATGTGCTACCAAGACTTTTAAGGGAGACTAATATTAGTAACTCACTGTAACCTGTAATACATGACGTAGGAGTCGACGAGGGAGGGTTGGGAGTGGGCTGGATTTTCCCCATCCTGATGAAAAAAAGATTGCACAATCTAACCAGCCGTGAACAAGTGTACAGATAAGGAACAAACACATAACCCGGTCAGTCAAGCGGACAAGCGGCTCTCTGGGAACTCTTTGGCGGAGAGAAGTAGAGGAAGTCTGAATAACACGGGGACGCATGGACGGGTCTGCGTGAGGTAGCAAAGGATGGGAGACATGCGGATGGGTTGGTTGAGGGGATTGTTCCAGTGGAGGATAGAGGGCGGGAGAAGGAGATCTCTGCTCCATATATAACGCTGTAGGAGGATATATAAAAAAGTATGTCATTCATCGCTATTAAATACACAAACACAACAACATGTCTATTTAATCTAATCATCTTCTCTGACTGCCTGTCAGTCAAGCTATTCAACATTCAATCCCAGATTGTAAGAAAAACGCGACCAGCATACATGCCCGTTTCCTCCCAAGTCATCGAAAGAAGTTTACAGTTGATATTAAGCACGGTCGACGCGGGTTTTATGTCTCGGCTCGTCCCTTGCCAAAGTGAGGGGTAGATTGGCCGCCTATTTCTCCTTACTCTCAGGCGTTATCACATCACAGAACCACAGTAGCAAACTGCTTCCGTATAATTTATATATTTAATTAAAACTGTATTAGCTCTAATAAATCTCTAGTAAAAACGTATGCCATCTAAATAACTTGTAGTAAAACTGTATTACCTCTAATAAATCTGAAGTAAAAACGTATTGCATTTAATAAACATGTAGTACCACTGTATTACAAAAAAATATGTGCATATCCTTTACAGGACATTGTTGTCAACATCAGCATCTTTCAGCTGATTGTTGATTTCTTGGCAAGATTACGCTCAGTAGTTTGTCATTGCTTTCTGAGCGGCCGGCTCACATACCCCGTACGTTACCTACGCGATTCGAACCACTGCTGATTCTCACCGTCGTCACGTTACTAACGAGAGTATACGAGATTACGGAGAAAAGTCGCTAACCTCTAAGCCAGGAAGCTGGCAACACTGTATTACCTCCAATAAATCAGTAAAACAGTATTACCTCTAATAAACCTGTAGTAAAACTGTGTTACCTCTTACAGGTCTGCAGAGCTGTGTAGTCTATACATTCCGCTCCTAAAGTATGGACGCATTTGTTCTTTTTTTTTCTCCAGGATATTCTTAGAACTCGTCTGTAACATGTATATTCAAATGCATTTATGCGCTGTTCAGCTTGTTTAGTAAGTGTCCATGTCTCACAAGCGTATGTTGCAATGGGAAAGATGCATGCTCTTAAAAATCTAATTTTTGTAGTTCTGTTTGTCCCACTCCATAATTTATTCAGTTGTTTTAGTCTTTGAAGAGCAACTGATAGTCGTCGTTTAATTTCTTTCATTGTGTCACCATCGTTGGTAATCAATGACCCAAGATATTCGAAATTGTCCACCACCTTCAATTTTTCCTCACTAACATGCATTTCTTTCTCCATAATAGTTTTATCTGTGTGCATTATCTTTGTCTTTGCTACGTTAAGATATGAGTTGTGATTTTCACTATTCCTTTGGGTTAAGGCTATTAGGTTTCCTATACCATTCTGTGATGTGGATAGTAATACTGTATCATCAGCATATCGAATATCTGGTATTTCATGACCACCAATATGTTAGTAGTACTACATTTTTATTGCATACATGTTAGTAGTACTACAGTTGTACTTTATACATATTAGAAGTACTACTGTTTCACTGGATGAATGTTAGAAGGACTACAGTTTTGCTGCATACATGTTAGAAGGATCCAAATATTACCGCAAACGTGTTTGAGAAGTACTAAATAATTGAACATAGCATGTGATAACTTCTCGTCCACTTTCTTCCCACCCCGAAAATAGAGAAATATATCAAGATCATTGCCGACAAGATGTGATGACCTGCATGTGAAGTATTGGACCAGAAATAGACCAAGAGATCTTCCTGACGTCATCAAGAATGGCCATAATCAGAACTGATGGGAAAAACGGGGACGGTTTCAGTTAAAAATTGCACTCCGAAATAGCAGACCAGATGGTTCAGTCATGTAACAAGAATGTCAAGAGAAGTAGTGCCTGATAGCGCAATACAATTTCAATAAAACGAAAGCTAAACGATGGTCATTGGTGCGGTGGGTTGCTGGACGTCAGAGGCTACGGGTACCACATTTTTATGAAGCAAATATAAAAGATATTGAATGACAATTAAAATTCTTATCAACACTGTAGCAGAAGTATTTGGTGGAGTAGTAGTAACAGCAGTAGTAGTAGCAGTAGCAGCAGCAGTGCTACTAGCCCTGGTGATGATAGTAGCAGCAGCAGCAGCAGTAGTAGTAGGTATTGTTGTTGCTGTGGCTGCAGCAGCAACACCAACAGCAACAACAATAAGAGCAACATCAACCACGTTTACTGACAAACACAACCTACACCCTAATATCACTATCATCGTCATTATCATTATTGTCAGCAACACTACCATCCTCATCAAATGTCATCTCCAGATTCAGGGTCAGTTATAATAATTCTTCAACACTATGTGTCTTTTGTTTTCTCTGTGTACTCACATACTCTCTTGAAATCGCCCTCCTACCTTCCTCTTGCATGCTGCTCCTCAATTCCGCCCTTAAATACACCCTGCTATGTCTCTTTACCACCCGAAACGGTTTTGTTGTCTGTATTTGATCTCATACAGTTACCTCTCATCCGATCCCAGAGTTTTCAGAACTTTGTATGTATGTATTGTCTACTCTTGTCAGGAAATGCTGCCCAATCGTCTATACAATCATATTTCTAAAGCTTCTATTGTGTCTCTACACTATTTGTTCATTGTCAACGTTTTATCGCCGGGCAGTAATACAATATAATTATCCACTCGTCAACAAACACATGACACGTTTAAGTATATGAACTGTAGTGTCTATAAGCAAAGATAGTGCGCACCGAATTATACATTATGAGTGGGACATTGTCAGTGCACAAACCATATTGAACGAAGGCTTTATGGGTAGCTTTGGTCGTCTGAACAAGTGAGCAAGGTATTAGACGCCCTAATCGCATTCCTGTATTTTAAAATCCGATTGTGTTTAATTGTTCTAAGATTTTCATTTATAATTCTGTATTTTATTTTTTTTATTTTTATGGGAGATATTTGCGCACTCTTCCGAATTGCGGTCCCAAATAGTTCCGCAGTGAATAGGTCAGGGGTTAAGGGTTAGGGTTAGTTGTTAACTAAACACTGACCCTAACCCTTACCCCTGACCTATTCACTGCGGATCTATTTGGGACCGCAATTCGGAAGAGTGCCGATATTTGTCATTTCAATAGTTTGGCATTGCTTTCTGAACGACCAGGACTCATACCATTGTATGAAAACCGGTACAACGCGGTCTGCTTCCAAATCTTCCGCAGCTGTATTTCGAACACGTATGCAGGATTGCAAATTGCGCTTGTAACACTTTCGACACAACGAAGGTTTTGAACAAAGGTTTTTATAACCGAAACGTCGGAGGTGTGCAGCGTGTTTTAGCGTACCTATTATTACTCGTTTTCCTTCACTCTAGGGCATTGGCCTCAAACAGCACACTGTAAACCCTCCTCTCCTTAACTATCCCACGTAGCGTCGTCCATGTTATCTTTATATTATTCATGTCTGTTACTGCGTCTCCGTGTGTTGTGCTTAGTTGACAGACATACAATCTGCCATCCGGACACCTTGCGGCCGGATTCGCATCATGCTATACTCGTTATTGAAGAGCTTCCTGTCCTCGTGGTTGGCTTGATTATTCGTTTTCCTTGATCCTTGG
>JACEFZ010027479.1:212500-255316 GCA_014155875.1 Cepaea nemoralis
CAGACAGACAGACAGACAGACAGACAGACAGACAGACAGACAGACAGGACAGACAGACAGACAGACAGACAGACAGACAGACAGACAGACAGACAGACAGACAGACAGACAGACAGACAGACAGACAGACAGACAGACAGACAGACAGACAGACAGACAGACAGACAGACAGACAGACAGACAGACAGACAGACAGACAGACAGACAGACAGACAGACAGACAGACAGACAGACAGACAGACAGACAGACAGACAGACAGACAGACAGACAGACAGACAGACAGACAGACAGACAGACAGACAGACAGGACAGACAGACAGACAGACAGACAGACAGACAGACAGACAGACAGACAGACAGACAGACAGACAGACAGACAGACAGACAGACAGACAGACAGACAGACAGACAGACAGACAGACAGAAGATCCTCACAAATTATTGAAGGGAGATAACACATTACAACTAGAGAAAAGTAATCGAAGCAAGATCTGGCAACTGGTTTAACTGCAGTAGAAGGGGGAAAAAGACATGAACTGATAAATTAGAAACATAAATCAATAAAAAGGAAAGAATGATTCTGTTGGAAGCAACATTCCCCGAATGTCCCAGAAACGGGAAATTTGGATTGGGAAGAGGGAGATAGAGAAAAACAACATTGCGGTGATTGGTCGGCCATGGCGTGGTCGTGTGCGCGTGACCAGAAGCCATTGTGACCTAAATGCAATGTCAGGCAGTAATTTTGTAGATCACTTGGGGTTTTGAAGAATTCAGTAGTGGAGTGGGGCCGCTTTAATGGATACATTTACACAGTCTCGGACGGGAAAAGTGTAGAAGTGGAGTAAACAGTTAGTGGAATGAGAGCGGAGTGGGGGAGAAGGCGGGGTATCATATCTGGAATGAACATTTTAGAGAGGTGTATGAGTATGTGAGGTCAGGAAGCTAGTGGTGTTAGCGGAAGGCTGGGGTAGATAATACAATCTGGAATGGGGGAAAAATAAATGGGAGTTGGAAGAAAAGGATGCAGTGGACAGGACTGAGAGGAATGCAAGATGGAGAAGAGATACAGAGGATTACAGAGTAAAGGAGGAAACGAACCAACTTTATTTTCATAATGAAATGTGGAATTGTGGGTATTGATTGATAGGTCTTAAAAGTGTTGTATGCCCTCTGCAGGAAGGTCCAATCAACCGCGGGTTAATTTTATGGGCAATTTGACTGTCAATACTTGGGTCAAGTTTAATCATCGCTGTACTCCTCCCTCGTACACCTTCAGATGTCAACGTGAATATATATTTGAAGCAGCAGTCAACTTTAGCCAGCTGACATCTCCTTAGAGTTTGTCCTCAAATAGAGTAAGTTATGCCAACATGAATTTGTGCCCATCCACCACTGTACGACTTAGGATACACATGCTTCTTCGGTATCTGTCAGTTGGTAAGGACAAGCAGGCTTATTGTTCCCGCAGCCCACTGACTGTGGATACGACTACGTTGTTCCAGCCTCCGCCCATTGTTCACTGACTAGTTACGTCCAGTATGTCTCCGTTAATCGTGATGTTCATTGTTGGCCTCTCCCTTGCATTGCTAATCGTCGGAGTGTTTTGTTTTTTTTTAAATAAAATTTCTTTTAATATCTAATAGACAATTTACACTGCGCCTGTTTACATGCTCCACGCGCTGTTCAGAAACGTCTGTTCACTTTATGTCGTCAGCATGTCTATGATTGTCTGTTGATGTTCAGTCCAGGCAATGATTCAGCTTGTTTAAAAGTGCCTCCTGTGGTACTGAAGAGCATATTTAAAACTTATAGCTTAGAGAAAACAAAAGAAATAGTTCACTTGATATGAAACTATCACCAATGTTTAGGGAAACCAAAGAAATAGTTTAGTTGCTGTGAAACTATCACGAATGTTTAGGTAAACCAAAGAAATAGTGATGTGAAGCTATCACAAATGTTTAGCGAAACCAAACAAATAGCTCAGTTGATTTAAAAACTACCACGATTGTTTGGGGAAAATAAAGAAATAGTTCACTTGAAGTGAAACTATCACGAATGTTTCGGAAAACCAAAGAAATAGTTCAGCTGATGTGAACTATCACAAATGGAAGCCAAACACGGGTGCCTCGGTGGCCAGGTGGCCAAGACGCCTGCCTCGTGCTCTGAAGCGCGTAGGTTCATTTTCTAACTCCGTCATTTGGATCACGCGATCCCTTGGAGTCGTCGCTGGAGTCGTCGCTGGTGCTCTATTTGACACTTTGGGCAGGCAGCACTGCGGAAAGAGACCGAGCCATACGAGATTAAACCCGGTGCAATGAAGTCGAGCATCTTAAATGTAAAGCTCTGTGAATTATAAAAATATGAAGCTCAGGCAATGGTCTCCCAGCCTCTAAGATTGACCAGGTTATCTTAGTGTTTGTGCCACCCGATGCCAGTGTCATTTTGGCAGCGCTTGATTCACTTGACTGTGTCCAACTCTCTCCATGATCTTTGACTTGATTCACTTGACTGTGTGCAACTCTCTCCATGATCTGTGATTTGATTCACTTGACTGTGTCCAGCTCACTCCATGATCTTTGACTTGATTCACTTCACTGTGCCAAGCTTTCTCCATGATCTGTGATTTGATTCACTTGACTGTGTCCAGCTCACTCCATGATCTTTGACTTGATTCACTTGACTGTGTCCAGCTTTCTCCATGATCTGTGATTTGATTCACTTGACTGTGTCCAGCTCTCTCCATGATCTTTGATTTGATTCACTTGACTGTGTCCAGCTCTCTCCGTGATCGTTGACATGATTCACTTGACAGTGTCCAGCTATCTCCTTGATCGTTGACGTGATTCACTTAACAGTGTCCAGCTCTCCCCATGATCGTTAATGTGATTCACTTGACAATGTCCAGCTCTCTCCGTGATCTTTGACTTGATTCACTTGACAGTATTCAGCTCTCTCCATGATCTTTGAATTGATTCACATGACCGTTTCCAGCTCTCTCCATGATCTTTGAATTGATTCACTTGACTGTATCCAGCTCTCTCCATGATCTTTGACTTGATTCACTTGACTGTGTCCAGCTCTCTCCATGATCTTTGACTTGATTCACTTGACAGTGTCCAGCTCTCCCCATGATCGTTAACGTGATTCACTTGACAGTGTCCAGCTCTCTTCATGATCTTTGACTTGATTCACTTGACTGTGTCCAGCTCTCTCCGTGATCTTTGACTTGATTCAATTGACAGTGTCCAGCTCTCTCCATGATCTTTGACTTGATTCACTTGACTGTGTCCAGCTCTCTCTCTCTCTCTCTCTCTCTCTCTCTCTCTCTCTCTCTCTCTCTCTCTCTCTCTCTCCATGATCTTTGACTTGATTCACTTGACTGTTTCCAGCTCTCTCTCTCTCTCTCTCTCTATCTCCATGATCTTTGACTTGATTCACTTGACTGTGTCCAGCTCTCTCTCTCTCTCTCTCTCTCCATGATCTTTGACTTGATTCACTTGACAGTGTCCAGCTCTCTCAATGATCTTTGACTTGATTCACTTGACAGTGTCCAGCTCTCTCCGTGATCTTTGACTTGATTCACTTGACTGTGTCCAGCTCTCTCCATGATCTTTGACTTGATTCACTTGACTGTGTCCAGCTCTCTCTCTCTCTCTCTCTCTCTCTCTCTCTCTCTATCTCTCTCTCTCCATGATCTTTGACTTGATTCACTTGACTGTGTCCAGCTCTCTCTCTCTCTCTCTCTCTCTCTCTCTCTCTCTCTCTCTCTCTCTCTCTCTCTCTCTCTCTCTCTCCATGATCTTTGACTTGATTCACTTGACAGTGTCCATCTCTCTCCATGATCTTTGACTTGATTCACTTGACTGTGTCCAGCTCTCTCTCTCTCTCTCTCTCTCTCTCTCTCTCTCTCTCTCTCCATGATCTTTGACTTGATTCACTTGACTGTGTCCAGCTCTCTCTCTCTCTCTCTCTCTCTCTCTCTCTCTCTCTCTCTCTCTCTCTCTCTCTCTCTCTCTCCATGATCTTTGACTTGATTCACTTGACAGTGTCCAGCTCTCTCCATGATCTTTGACTTGATTCACTTGACAGTGTCCAGCTCTCTCCATGATCTTTGACTTGATTCACTTGACTGTGTCCAGCTCTCTCCGTAATCTGTGACTTATTCACTTGACAGTGTCCAGCTCTCTCCATGATCTTTGAATTGATTCACATGACCGTTTCCAGCTCTCCCCATGATCTTTGACTTGATTCGCATGACTGTGTCCAGCTCTCTCCATGATCTTTGCCTTGATTCACTTGACTGTGTCCAGCTCTCTCCATGATCTTGGACTTGATTCACTTGACAGTGTCCAGCTCCCTCTGTGATCTTTGACTTGATTCACTTGACTGTGTCCAGCTCTCTCCATGATCTTTGACTTGATTCACTTGACTGTGTCCAGCTCTCTCCGTGATCTTTGACTTGATTCACTTGACAGTGTCCAGCTCTCCCCATGATCGTTAACGTGATTCACTTGACAGTGTCCAGCTCTCTCCGTGATCTTTGACTTGATTCACTTGACAGTGTCCAACTCTCTCCATGATCTTTGAATTGATTCACATGACCGTTTCCAGCTCTCTCCATGATCTTTGACTTGATTCACTTGACTGTGTCCAGCTCTCTCCATGATCTTTGAATTGATTCACATGACCGTTTCCAGCTCTCTCCATGATCTTTGACTTGATTCGCTTGACAGTGTCCAGCTCTCTCCATGATCTTTGACTTGATTCACTTGACTGTGTCCAGCTCTCTCCGTAATCTTTGACTTGATTCACTTGACAGTGTCCAGCTCTCTCCATGATCTTTGAATTGATTCACATGACCGTTTCCAGCTCTCTCCATGATCTTTGACTTGATTCACTTGACAGTGTCCAGCTCTCTCCATGTTCTTTGACTTGATTCACTTGACTGTGTCCAGCTCTCTCTCTCTTTAGTGAATTAGTGAATAAAATTATATCTCAAAATACCCCAGAGTATCTTCTGCCGCTGATTCAATCTAATGCAATGAACAGCAAGCGCCTAAATTTGTTACATGTTCCAAAGCCTAGATTGGACCTATACAAAACATGTTTCGCCTATTCTGGTGCTCACTTATGGAATGGTCTGCCTCCAGATCTGAAAACTCCAATGAGTCCCTACACATTTAACCGAAAACTCTTTCAATACTTAATCCATATCGACTATATGCCACCATAATTCATTTACTGGTATAATTGTTCATTATAATTGTTCACTATATATGTGTGTGCGTGTTGTGTGTGTGTGTGTGTGTGTGTGTGAGAGAGAGAGAGAGAGAGAGAGAGAGAGAGTGAATGTGTGTGTGCGCACGTGCATGCGTGTGTGTGGAGAGAGTGATTGAGCGAGAAATGGTGGGGGAATGTGTCAGTGCATGCATTCGTACGTGTATGTGTGAGAGTAAGTGAGGGAGTGTGTGCGTGAGTGCATGCGTTCATGCGTATGTGTATGTGTGAGAGAGTGTGATTGAGAGAGTGTGTGTGTGTGTTCATGAAGGATTGTGTGTGAGGGAGTGAGACAGTGGGAGAGTTGTTGTGTTAGTGTGTGTGTGTGAGCGCGCGCATGCGTGTGAGTGTGTGTATATGAAAGAATACACACACAGAGAGAGAGAGAGAGAGAGAGAGAGAGAGAGAGAGAGAGAGAGAGAGAGAGAGCTGAGCAGATGCATGTCATGTAACACGCATGTTATGTAACACGCGAATCCATATGTTTGTGTATTCTCATCTGTCATATTATCAGTTAAATACCAGTTGATTTTATCATGTATAATATAAACTTATGTTCATTACTGTAGTTTGAGTGAGAGAGTGAGTGAGTGTGGCTGAGAGACAGAATGAGTTAGAGTGAATGAGTGAGAGTGAATGAGTGAGCGTGAGAGTGAATGAGTGAAAGTGAATGAGTGAGCGTGAGAGTGAATGAGTGAGCGTGAGAGTGAATGAGTGAACGTGAGAGTGAATGAGTGAACGTGAGAGTGAATGCGTGAGAGTGAATGAGTGAGAGTGAATGAGTGAGCGGGAGAGAGAATGATTGAGCGTGAGAGGGAATGAGTGAGCGAGAGAGTGAATGAGTGAGCGGGAGAGTGAATGAGTGAGCGGGAGAGTGAATGAGTGAGCGTGAGAATAAATGAGTGAGCGGCAGAGTGAATGAGTGAGCGGGACAGTGAATGAGTGAGAGTGAATGAGTGAGCGTGAGAGTGAATAAGTGAGAGTGAATGAGAGCGTGAGAGTGAATGAGTGAGCGGGAGAGTGAATGAGTGAGCGGGAGAGACAGAATGAGTGAGAGTGAATGAGTGAGCGTGAGAGTGAATGAGAGCGTGAGGGTGAATGATTGAGCGGGAGAGACAGAATGAGTGAGAGTGAATGAGTGAGAGTGAATGAGTGAGCGGGAGAGTGAATGAGTGTGTGTGTGTGAGTGAATGAGTGAGAGTGAATGAGTGAGAGTGAATGAGAGAGAAAGAGAGAGAGAGTGTGTGTGCGTGTGTGTGTGTGTGTGTGTGAGCGTACGCATGCGTGTGAGTGTGTGTATATGAAAGAATACAGAGAGAGAGAGAGAGACAGAGAGAGAGAGAGAGAGAGCTGAACACATGCATGTCATGTAACACGCATGTTATGTAACACGCGAATCCATATGTTTGTGTATTCTCATCTGTCATATTATCAGTTAAATATCATTTGATTTTATCATGTATAATCTAAACTTATGTTCATTACTGTAGTTTGAGTGAGAGAGTGAGTGAGTGTGAATGAGAGACAGAATGAGTGAGAGTGAATGAGTGAGCGTGAGAGTGAATGAGTGAGAGTGAATGAGTGAGCGGGAGAGTGAATGAGTGAGAGTGAATGAGTGAGCGTGAGGATGAATGAGTGAGCGGGAGAGTGAATGAGTGAGCGTGAGAGTGAATGAGTGAGCGTGAGGGTGAATGAGTGAGCGGGAGAGTGAATGAGTGAGCGTGAGAGCGAATGAGTGAGCGGGAGAGTGAATTAGTGAGTGTGTGAGTGAATGAGTGAGCGGGAGAGTGAATGAGTGAGCGGGAGAGTGAATGAGTGAGCGGGAGAGTGAATGAGTGAGCGTGAGAGTGAATGAGTGAGCGGGAGAGTGAATGATTGAGCGGGAGAGTGAATGAGTGAGCGTGAGAGTGAATGAGTGAGCGTGAGAGTGAATGAGTGAGCGTGAGAGTGAATGAGTGAGCGTGAATGAGTGAGCGTGAGAGTGAATGAGTATGAGTGAGCGTGAGAAGGAATGAGTGAGCGTGAGAAGGAATGAGTGAGCGTGAGAGTGAATGAGTGAGCGTGAGAGTGAATCAGTGAGCGGGAGAGTGAATGATTGAGCGTGAGAGTGAATGAGTGAGCGTGAGAGTAAATGAGTGAGCGTGAGAGTGAATGAGTGAGCGGCAGAGTGAATGAGTGAGGGGGACAGTGAATGAGTGAGCGTGAGAGTGAATGAGTGAGCGGGAGAGACAGAATGAGTGAGAGTGAATGAGTGAGCGGGAGAGTGAATGAGTGAGCGTGAGAGTGAATGAGTGAGCGGGAGAGTGAATGAGTGAGCGGGGGAGTGAATGAGTGAGCGGGAGAGACAGAATGAGGGAGCGGGAGAGTGAATGAGTGAGCGGGAGAGTGAATGCGTGAGCGGGAGAGTGAATGAGTGAGAGTGTGTGTGTGTTAGTGAATGAGTGAGAGGGAATGAGTGGGAGTGAATGAGAGAGAGAGAGAGAGAGTGTGTGTGTGTGTGTGTGTGTGTGTGTGTGTGTGTGTGTGTGTGTGTGTGTGTGTGTGTGTGTGTGTGTGTGTGTGTGTGTGGGACGCGCTGGCATCACTACTTTTACGTCACATTCTTTTTATGTACATATTTTTCTCCATGTTTAGCCTTGTTTATGTTTACAACATTCATTTCACAATGTTTATTTTTCTTCCTATGTAAATGTATAATGCTCTTGATGAACGAAAGACGAGTGATTGGAAGGGCCGAACGTAAGACGGGCCTGCGCGCCCAATTTGTGACCCTAATAAAGTTGATTTGATTTGATTTGATTTGATTTCTCTCTCTCCATGATCTTTGACTTGATTCACTTGACAGTGTCCAGCTCCCTCTGTGATCTTTGACTTGATTCACTTGACAGTGTCCAGCTCTCTCTGTGATCTTTGACTTGATTCACTTGACTGTGTCCAGCTCTCTCTGTGATCTTTGACTTGATTCACTTGACTGTGTCCAGCTCTCTCCATGATCTTTGACTTGATTCACTTGACAGTGTCCAGCTCTTTCCATAATCTTCACGTCGGTGATCCTTTCAAACTGTCTTTGTTGTATTCTGCTGCAGTTAGCTTCTGGTCACCAGACTGATCAATGTAATCACCTGGGAGATTTCACATCGTCAGATTGAAGATGCGTGACAGACGTTAAGAGCAGAAGTAGTTGAAGCAAAACCTGTATTTAAAATATTGATGAGAATCTTACACAATTATTCACTATCGCTGAATGTCAGAAAGATGGTACTGAAATGTGATAAAGAATCTGCTTTGTTACTTGGAGTGAATGTCAGAAAGACAGTACTGAAATGTTATAAAGAACCGGTTTTGTTACATAGAGTGAATGTCAGAAATATAGTACTGAAATGTTATATATAATCTGTTTCGTTACATGGCAGTGAATTATCGTACGTGAATGGTAGATTAGGAAGAGCTTGGGAACAACAGAGATGTGGTTCCTGAGACAAATGTTGCGAATACCTTAGACTGTCAGAGTAATTAACAACGACTGCCTGGAAGAAGCTATGAAAGTAGAACAAGATATATTACTATAAGAAGGACGCATACAACTTATTAGGTTATATGATGGGAAGAGATAACGCAAAACATGGTGACAACTGGAAGGATTAGTAGGAGAGATGGCATAGACAGACAGAGAGAAATGATGCTGGACGGATTGACACGGTGGCCTGGAAGTATATCATCAGAAGAGTTGATCCAGAACTCCGAGAAAGGAGGTCTGTGAAGCGACATCAACGCCTACGCCAGTTGGCAGAACACATGATAATGGTGACGTGTTAGTCAATGTTTGTATTTATTCGTAATTGTTGTGTTCAGACTAGACTGGTTATATTACTATACTGTTTGTAGGGGGAAAGTGCCACTGTGTGTTATTGAACCGCGGATCACTGTAATAGTATCAGCGCTAACCACAACCTCTGCCACATCTCTGACATTCACATATTACACACGTCACATTTTCCACACAATTGGAAAGCATCACAGTTGTGTGTGTATCCTAGCGACGCAACGATAATCGCTTAGAACGACAGAGCGTGGAAGTGGCACGGAGATAGTAAAGTGACAAACGGAGATACTGGAGTGACAAACTCCTGCTGCTTTTGCGGGGTTGGGCGGGACATTTACTTCAAAAACAAGTCAATGGAGATAGAGATAATGAAAGAAAACAAAAGAAAATCAATAGCGTGGGACGAGCAGGCAGATAACTACCACCAGTATTGCCCGCAGAGGTCGAAGCAAGGGAGAGAAGTATTTTCTTTGGATGAAATAGTTGATTGTACTGTGTGAAATGTAACACAATCTATTAAATATAATGACATCGTTACAGCCTTTGGTAAGCATGGCAGGGTGTTGTCGGCGCGTTGCTGCAAGCTATAATTATACATGGGATATTCCTACTCTTGTGTTAAACTCAGTCAGGCATCATTCTTGCATTATTCATTCCATATTTGATTTTCTGTTCTTATTCCTTTCTTGAAATGCAACACAGTTTTATGCAATAAGTCACGACCATAGACTGTCAGCTTCTCGGCGTTTTGTCTCAGATCAAAGTGTATATTTATGTGCATTTGACCTGCCAGGGGCTGTCAACCAAACTGACGAACACGAGTCACTGTCCACTAACACTGTCAGACACAATGGGCCGTTATGCACATAGTGGGACTAAGCGGCCTTAAAAAGAATACTTTTGCAATTCGTAATCCTGAATACCGCGTTCGAAACACTGCTGGGGGAGCGGTTGGCATTAGATCGCTTTGCGTTGGATTTCATACAGTGGTATGAGTGGCGGTCGTTCAGAAAGCCGCGGTAAAGCACTGAATGTAAGCTTGCCAAGAAATCACAAACGCAAAAAAACATTAATTAAACATAAGATCAAAGTGTAATCATCTGCATTTAGATTTAACCGTGTCCCCAGCATACAAGGGCGGTCATCCGCGAGACACACAGGCGCGTGCAGTCTCATGGCACGGCTCTGGCTCCTGGGGAACCTCAACCCCTAAAATATTATTGTCAAAAATAATAATAATACCATGTGTATACGAATGTATATGTTGAATTTGCAAATGTAAAGGAAAACATGCAATGCACCACATAAATGCATACTGTTTTCTACGGAATAAAGTTTAATTTTTGTAAAGAGTCTACTGTAAAAGGGCCTCGGTGGAGAACATTGGGCAGAAAGGATGTTTGTGGGACTAAAAGGCCTCGAAACTAGTACTAAAATGTTATATAGAACTTGTTTTGTGGTATGGCAGGGAATCTTGGAACATGAATGAAGAAATTAGGAAGAGATTAGAAGCAACAAAGATGTGGTTTCTTAGACGAATGTTAGGAATTCCTTGGACTGTCAGAGTAACTAATAACTATTGCCCGAAAAATGTTATTGAAAGTAAGAACATTATATAGAACTATAAGACTGATACAAACGGTCTTTGGTCATATAATGATAAAAAAGACACCGGTAAACATCGTGACAACAGGAAAATTCAGTGGCAGAAGAAGCATACCAGGAGAAATGATGTTATATGGACTGAGCTGGTGGCATACGGAAATATCATCAGCAGAGTTGATCCAGAACATCATGGACACATATCTGTAGAGAGACATGAGCGCCTACGCGAGACGATGATGATGATCCCCTCCTGCCGCTGCTGTGTTTTAGTGTAACTCTGTACCAATAAACCGGCTCTGTGGCGAAGTGAGTTACGGACGCAGTTCGTAATTCCGCATACCGCTTTCTAAACACAGCTGCGGGAGATTTGAAAAACATACTGCCTTGCGTTGGTTCACATACAATGGTATGTGTGCCTGTGGTTCAGAAAGCAATGACAAACTACTAAACGTAAAGTTGCCAAGAAACAGCCACAATACGCTGGGGTTGACTTCATATTCTGTAAAGGATATGCAATTAACTAACTCTATGAATTGTTCTGTAGTTGTTTCCGTTCTGAAGTGATATTATCTAGTTGTGTGATACTGTTCTTCGTCGTTTCGCATTCCAGGAGAATGCGAGACATAATTGTACATAGAAGTGAGTCTGTCCGACTGCAGCGAGCATCTCTGTAAATTTACTTCCTCTCTAGATGCATCCCAGCCGGTCTCCTTGGCCTAAAGGTTTGCGAACGGAATTCGTGAGCCGCTTACCATGAGTTCGAAACACAGCTGTGACCGATTTGGCAGCAGACCGTGTTGCGCTGGGGTTTTAACGTGATGACATGGGAGCCGGTCATTTAGAAAGCAACGGCAAACTACGGAACGTAAAACTTACCAAGACATCAACAACGGTAAAATGCTGGTGTTGACAGTGATGTCCTGTAAATAGGATATGAAGAAAAAAAAATGCATCACATAGGCACTTCAACGTGACTGGAAGGCAGCAGCACATGCCCGACATGGCCAGTCTAGTGTGCAGCTGCCGCTCATTTGGCAGCGGGACGTTTAGCGTTGATTTCCATGGTATGAGCGTCCGCAAGTCAGAAAAAAATGTTGTTCCCCCATGAAGTAGAAACCATCTATGGGCCGATGTTGTGATAGAGCTATCATCTTGTGTAGAACTGAAGGCACGAGAAATTGTCGGCCATTCTTGTGAACTGAAGGCACGGAAAAATATTCGGCCAGTCTGGTGTAGTGAAGGCACGAAAATTAGTCGGCCATTCTGGTGTACTGAACGCACAGTGAAATAGTTGGCCTTTCTTGTGTACTGAACAAAAAATTGCTCAGTAATCACAAACAGCCACTAGACGGTGGGGGTTGTTTGCAACGTCCTGCAAAGGGCATTCAACTAATGTACGGATGATCTCATTTTAGGCCACGCGCTGTACTAGTCTGCATCAGTGTTTTCTTTCCTAACAATGTTGCCATGGTGGCGTCCCTACTGCCTGCTCTTTGCGATTTTCACTAACAGTGGATTCACAAAGCATGCTGACAAAGGTTAAGACTGGCATGCTTCGCTGGACCTTTTCTCCAGGACACTCTGGTGTGGATGGAAATGAACAGGCAGACAGAATGGCTGACGCCGCATCGTTAAGCGGTGATTTGATGCACGATAAGGAAGATGTGATGATGGCCCTCTGGGGGCCATGTGAATAATGCAAAGAGCATATAGACTATCATGGTCTAGAGAGAGAGAGAGAGAGAGAGAGAGAGAGAGAGAGAGAGAGAGAGAGAGAGAGAGAGAGATTTCGTATTATTAGAAACCAACGATTCTTGTAAAATTTGAATTCGATTCCGGCAATTTGTAATCCTGAAGCGGACACTAACATCCCAGCCAATCCGCCTCCCTACATACATGTGTAACCATCATGTGCCATACGGAGCAGCACAGGCATTCATATTCTTGTCCAAACACCTTTTCCTTCTAGCCTGGATAATCTCCACCACTGATCGTGTTTCTTGCAACTCTGGCAGATCACCCAGCATTGTCCCCCTTTGTTGACTGTTGCCTCGTACATCGTCTGTATTTTCCCTGTTGTTACAGATTTCTCCACACCACCTCGTCTCATAATACAACCACGCAGTGACGACTGTCTTCTCCTGGTGAAGCTAATCAAATGGTTTATATGTACGTGTGTGTGTGAGTGTGTGTGTGTTTACGTATCTGTGTGTGGGTGTAAGTGTGTGTGTTTATAGGTGTGTGTGTGTGTTAGTGTGTTTACGTATCTGTGTGTGGGTGTAAGTGTGTGTGTGTGATGTATGTGTAAGTATGTGTGTGGGATGTGTGTAAGTGTGTCTGTGTGTCTGTGGGGGGCGGGGTGAGTGTAAGTGTGTGTGTGTGTGTAAATGTGTGTGTGTGAGTAAGTATGTATGGGGTGTGTGAAAGTGTGTGTGTGGCATGTGTGTAAATGAGTGTCGGTGGGTCTGTGTATGTATGTGTTTGTTCGTGTGTTGGCCTAGTGTAGTAATTGGATATTATATTTCATAGCTGTGTGAGTGTGTGTGTGTGTGTGTGTGTGTGTGTGTGAGTGTGTGTGTGGGTGTAAGTGAGTATGTAAGTGTAAGTTGTTGTGTGTAATTGCGTGTGGGATATGTGTATGAATGTGTGCGTGGGGTGAGTGTGCGAGTATGTGTGTGCAAGTGTGTTTGGGGTGTTTGTGTAAGTGTGTGTGTGGGATGCGTGTAAATGTGTATGGGGGTGTGTGCAAACGTGTATATAAGTGTGTGTGTGGATGTGCGGATGTGTGTGTGTGTGTGTGTGTGTGTGTGTGTGTGTGTGTGTGTGTGTGTGTGTGTGTGTGTGTGTGTGTTTGCCTCTTGCAGTAATTGTAAATTGGTGTTCATAGCGGCACTTTTGATTTTCAGCATTCTATGGAGAAACTTCACCTTGTGGAGCTCAGTTTGTTTCCCTTAGTTAGTTAGTTAGTTAGTTAGTTAGTTAGTTAGTTGGCTGGCTGGCTGGCTGGCTGGCTGGCTGGCTGGCTGGTTGGTTGGCTGGCTGGCTGGCTGGCTGGCTGGCTGGCTGGTTGGTTGGTTGGTTGGCTGGCTGGCTGGCTGGCTGGCTGGTTGGCTGGCTGGCTGGCTGGCTGGCTGGCTGGCTGGTTGGTTGGTTGGTTGGTTGGTTAGTTAGTTAGTTGGTTGGTTGGTTGGTTGGCTGGCTGGCTGGCTGGCTGGCTGGTTGGTTGGTTAGTTAGTTAGTTAGTTAGTTAGTTAGTTTGTTAGTTAGCTAGTTAGTTAGTTAGTTAGTTAGTTAGTTAGTTAGTTAGTTAGTTAGTTAGTTAGTTAGTTAGTTAGTTAGTTAGTTAGTTAGTTAGTTATCGGTTGAGGTATCATCCATCGTACTCCGGACATGTCCACAGGTGCTCAGATCCCCCACCACCCAGTCCCCTCCAACATATTCGTCAGCGTCCGGCAGCTAATAGTACCAGTTCTGTGTGGGTTGAGTAGACCCCTCACTCTCCCGATGTGCCTCTCATGTCTGGCCGTGCCAGTTCTGTGTGGGTTGAGTAGACCCCTCATTCTCCCGATGTGCCTCTCATGTCTGGCCGTGCCAGTTCTGTGTGGGTTGACTAGACCCCTCATTCTCCCGATGTGCCTCTCATGTCTGGCCGTGCCAGTTCTGTGTGGGTTGACTAGACCCCTCATTCTCCCGATGTGCCTCTCATGTCTGGCCGTGCCAGTTCTGTGTGGGTTGACTAGACCCCTCATTCTCCCGATGTACCTCCCATGTCTGGCCGTGCCAGTTCTTATTCCCAAGTCTCTCACTCTAGACAACGATGTGGATTCACTAGGGTCTTCCACTCTCCACATCTCTCGAAAGGCATTACTAACATCGGCACGATCCATGAGCTGGCCATCTGCAGGGGATGCAGAGCATAGTTTATCAGCTCGTTCATTTCCCTCAACTCCCACTCCCGCATGTCCCGGGACGAAGATAAAAGTGACTATACGTACGACAGACCTCCGCAACTATTCAGTCCCCTGCCCAGGTACAGAATCCTCCTCGATATTTCGAATCATGCTCATTGAATCATTTATATTATTATATAATCTGTCTTTGGTGCCCATGATACACAGCTGTACTGCTGTATGGGCAGCATGTAACATTATACAACTCGTTCGCTGCTTTCCATGGACAAGGACAAGTTAAGCAGTGTTCTTCAACCGACATCAACTACAAAGAATGTTCTTCGACATGCACCTACTACATAGAATGTTCTTCAACGTACATCTGCTACATAGAATGCTCTTCAACATATATGTCCTTCGCAGAATGTTCTTCAACATACAACTACCAACAGACTATTCCTCATCATAACAGAATGTTCTCCAACATACAATTACCACACATAATGTTCTTCAAAACGCATGCACTACTTTAAAGTCAACTTTGTGTGCTATTAAAAAAAAGTGAAATTCAGATAATTCTGGAGCAGAAATAAATCACACCGCCAGGCAGTAATGCCCTGCCTGATGCCTCGGGTCGGGAATGTCGATACCACGTGAGGCTTTGACCTACCGGAAAGCTTATGTGCGCATGTCAGATTACAGTTGTTGTCTTTATGCATTAGTAATGAGACCTGTCAAATGTTATGTATATGTAAAACTACTCTATCGCGCTCAAGGTCCGGACAATGAACAAGGTACTAACAAGTCGAACAGATGCCCCCAGAGGAGGACAGCATGGCCGAATGGATAACAACGCTCACTTTCAAACTTCCGATATAGCGGGTTCAGTCCCTACACCGGACAGTTGGACTAAAATGTTGACTTCTCGTCCTCGACTTGAAGACGTAAATTACAGGTACCTCAGAACTCGGAGTGGATTTGACTGATGGCGAGGGACACTGGTAATAGAGAAAGCAAACCCACACAAACATCAGACCAGTACACTGGACGTAGTAGCTTGTGTATCGACTAAGCTTGAGTTAAAAGCGAACGAACATTAAACGATAAGGTGGGTATACAGAAGAAAATGTATTTCATGGAAACCAAGGCAATCAAATACAGAGGAGCTAGAACAACTGGAAATGACAAGAGAGTTACTGAAAGGAATAACAAAGAGGCAAGTGAAATAATTTGGTCACATTAAAAAGACATAACACTCTAATAAAAATCATACTGGATTGCAAGGTAGAGAGGGCAAGCGAGCAAGAGGTAGACAACGATACAAGTGGGAAGATAACATCAAGAGACAGACGAACATCAATCTGACGAACTGTAGGATAAAGTCGAAGACAAGCCAGCAAGAGGTAGACAACGATACAATGGGAAGATAACATCAAGAGACGGACGATCAGCAATCTGGCAGAATTTACAGTGATTGCTGATGTAAGACACATCGAAATTCCCATGAACCGACTTCACATTTGATGCATCCAGGTGATTCATCATTCTGTCCGTGAAGTTGAAAGAAGTCGAATTATTTCACCGTGGCGACGGAAGTGAAGTCTTGTAGTGGTGAAGTTATTGATGTAACGATGTCTGTTGCGGGTGTTCTGTTTTTGCTTCTGTCCGAATATTGCTGGGTATAGTTTATTTGATTACAGATTCAGTGGCAAACAAACAGTAAGCTTGGAGCTAACAACAATAGATGGCAGAAAATGGGAAGTAGGGGTGTCACAGTTATGACTTATAAGTTGTTAACATGGTAGCAGACGTTGTATTACACATCAAATTAAAGGGGGTTACATGGGAGAAACCATTGTATATAATACCATGTCAGATACGGGAAGTCGCTTGAGACGATTAATCATGCCATGGCATTTAATCAGATAATGTTCCCTGTTCTTCTTCTTCTTCTTCAGCTTTCCGAGCCATTGAGGTTCTTTGCTGCAAATACAGTCCGTCTCCATTCGTCTCTCTGGTGAACCTTCTCTTGCCAGTCGTTGATTCCAAGTGCTTGTAGGTCTGTACATGTATTATCTTCCTTTTGGATGTTATTGATGTCATTTAACCATACATGTCTGCCATTCTTCTTCCTAATGACTGCTTCTTCACATTTTTGATTGAACCATCTGTTCTTTCTATGCGTGGTTAACACACCGAGACATTCTTCTGCGGTAGATTGAATTGTATTCTTGATGTTCAACCAAGTTTGGTCAACGCTTTCCTCCGAAGGGTTTTGCAGAGTTTCAAGTTTACATTTTATTTCATCTGTAAATTTCTCTTTGACTGTAATGTCTTGTAGTTTTTCTCTGTTATATGTTGGGTGTAATCTTTGTAATTTAGTATAGAAGCTCTCTTAAGTTTTATTTTAAATTTTGTTCCAACGAGGAAGTGGTCACTGTGGCACTCAGCTCCTCTATAACTTCTGACTTGCTGTATGTTTGATGCATTTCTGTTGTTAATTAAAATGTGATCTATTTGATTATAGGTTCTCTTGTCACATGATTTCCAAGTTTGTTTGTGTATATCCTTTCTTTGTAGTCTGGTACTGCTAATCTGCAGTCCTTTGGCTTCTGCCAGGTTGATGACTCTCCATCCATTATCATTTGAAGTTGTATGTAGGCTTTCCATACCGGCCACTTTTTTTATTAGTTTGCTCTCTACCTATTTTTGCATTGAAGTCTCCCAGCACAATCAGGATGTCCTGTTTGGGGGTTTCTTCTATGACATCTTCCAGATCATTATAAAAGTCTTCTTTAATATCATCTTCTTTCTCTTCAGTAGGTGCATGTATATTAATCATCGTTATATTTTTCCATTTACCTTTTATTCGTAATTTACTAATCCTGTCACTAAAAGCTTTAAAGTTTAAAACGTTCCCCCATAACTCTTTTTTGATGACAAATCCTGTTCCTAATTCATGTTTATTTTGGGTGTTTCCTCCATATATTATAATCATTCCATTTTTCTCTAAAGTACCCTCTCCTGGCCACCTTATTTCTTGAATTGCTGTTATATCCATTTGATATTCAACCGGCTCCCGGGTTAGTTCTTCGGCCGCTCCAGCTCGATATAGTGTCCGTACATTCCATGTTCCAAATCTCAAAAGTCCTTTAACGTTCTAAGGTCGTTGTCCAGATAAGTCAGTCCGATATCGAAGCTCATGTATTTGTTTCGTAACAAAGAAAGGTTTTTACAAAGGTGGGGATGTTAACCCAACGTTTCAACCCCCAACCTGGAGGACCAGGGTGTTTCTCTTTGTCTGTTCTCTACCCTTTGACCTGTCCGGCTTGGGAGGCCCTGCTGGTAGCTACGCTACCGCCGGCATAGCTCTCAGGGTCATTGAGAAACTCAAGCTCCCCCACCACGACACGGTGGAAACACCATCGGGGGAGAATGTTCCCTGTTGCTTGTGAATAATGTTGTTATTGTTGTTGTTGTTGTTGTGTTTGTTAACAATGTTGTTGTTGTTGTTGTTGTCGTTGCTGTTGTTGTTGTTGTTCTTGTTGTTGTTGCTGTTTTTGTTGTTGCTTGTGTTGTTGTTGTTGTTGATGCTGCTGTTGTTGTTGTTGCTGCTGCTACTACTACTACTGATGCTGCTGCTGCTGGTGTTGCTGCTGTTGGCATCCTCAGGGATGCATCAGTCCTGAGTTCCTGGCCTTTAGCTGAGAATGAAACTTGCGAGTAGTGACGTGCACTCACATAAGCAATGGGAAGAAGATGCGATTAGAGGACACATTGAAAGTTAGCTGCATGTCCTTTACACGACACTGAAATCAACCACAGTCAATAAATGACTGTGATTTAGCAGTCAATATCAGCTTATTAATTTGCAATATCTCGCAAACGGACGTTTCATGTAATCGAAATCAACTCAAAGCAGTCTGCTTCCAAATGGCCCGCCGCTGATTTAGAAGCTATGACTTGTGCATTCCTCTACAGCAGGCTGAAATCAACAACAGTTTTACGTTCAGTATCATTGCTTTCTGAACAACCGACGGTCATGTCGTTCTTAAATATCATCGCAGAGTGATTTACTTCCAAATCGCCTGCATTTAATTTTGAACCGGGTATGCGAGATTATGAAACGCACTCGCTGCGCTTGAGGCACAAACACTCGTGGAAATAACGTTGGCCAATAGAAACACAACACGTTTTGTGTGGTGTTTAACACAAAATAGTCCGAGTCATCATCCTTAATCTGCAAAGGCCAGTTTTGTGCAAACAGAAAGACGTGATAGTCTGCTTAAAATTATCGTGGTAGACAATCGACATTACTCTGCGAATATGTGTGTTGTATATTTTAGCTTAAAGGGTTTATCTAATTACGGTATTTTATGTTGTGTGATTCCGCAATATGTACCTGACGAGATGCAGCGAAATATGCCAGGCAATGAATCATGCAATCTGTTGTTTGTGTCTTCGTTTTTCAAATTCATTACGGGAAAACATTGTTTTTGATTGTCAGAAACACGTCGGTCTATGGCTATTGTCTTCCCCATGTAGTATAGTACAGGGCGTGTGACATCATGTGTCGACGAACGCTGGCAAGTCAGGGAAGGCTCCCCGTGTCACGCTGTGAGACTTACTAGCTATATCCTGCTAGCCTCATATTGTTAGACTTACTGGCTATATCCTGCTAGCCTCATATTGTTAGACTTACTGGCTATATGCTGCTAGCAACACATTGTTAGACTTACTGGCTATATACTGCTAACCCCATATTGTTTGACTTACTGGCTATATCCTGCTAGCCCCATATTGTTATACTTACTGGCTATATCCTGCTAGCCTCATATTGTTAGACTTACTGGCTATATACTGCTAGCAACACATTGTTAGACTTACTGGCTATATACTGCTAACCCCATATTGTTTGACTTACTGGCTATATACTGCTAGCCCCATATTGTTATACTTACTGGCTATATACTGCTAGCCTCATATTGTTAGACTTACTGGCTATATACTGCTAGCCTCATATTGTTATACTTACTGGCTATATCCTGCTAACCTCATATTGTTAGACTTACTGGCTATATCCTGCTAGCCTCATATTGTTAGACTTACTGGCTATATCCTGCTAGCCCCACATTGTTAGACTTACTGGCTATATACTGCTAGCCTCATATTGTTAGACTTACTGGCTATATACTGCTAACCTCATATTGTTAGACTTACTGGCTATATCCTGCTAGCCTCATATTGTTAGACTTACTGGCTATATACTGCTAGCCCCACATTGTTAGACTTACTGGCTATATACTGCTAGCCCCATATTGTTAGACTTACTGGCTATATCCTGCTAGCCCCACATTGTTAGACTTACAGGCTATATACTGCTAGCCCCATATTGTTAGACTTACTGGCTATATCCTGCTAACCTCATATTGTTAGACTTACTGGCTATATCCTGCTAGCCTCATATTGTTAGACTTACTGGCTATATACTGCTAGCCCCACATTGTTAGACTTACTGGCTATATCCTACTAGCCTCATATTGTTAGACTTACTGGCTATATCCTGCTAACCTCATATTGTTAGACTTACTGGCTATATCCTGCTAGCCTCATATTGTTAGACTTACTGGCTATATCCTGCTAGCCTTATATTGTTAGACTTACTGGCTATATCCTGCTAACCTCATATTGTTAGACTTACTGGCTTTATCCTGCTAGCCTCATATTGTTAGACTTACTGGCTATATCCTGCTAGCCTCATATTGTTAGACTTACTGGCTATATCCTGCTAACCTCATATTGTTAGACTTACTGGCTATATCCTGCTAGCCTCATATTGTTAGACTTACTGGCTATATCCTGCTAACCTCATATTGTTAGACATACTGGCTATATCCTGCTAACCTCATATTGTTAGACTTACTGGCTATATCCTGCTATCCTCATATTGTTAGACTAACTGGCTATATCCTGCTAACCTCATATTGTTAGACTTACTGGCTATATCCTGCTAACCTCATATTGTTAGACTTACTGGCTATATCCTGCTAGCCTCATATTGTTAGACTTACTGGCTATATCCTGCTATCCGCATATTGTTAGACTTACTGGCTATATCCTGCTAGCCTCATATTGTTAGACTTACTGGCTATATCCTGCTAGCCTCATATTGTTAGACTTACTGGCTTTATCCTGCTAACCTCATATTGTTAGACTTACTGGCTATATCCTGCTAGCCTCATATTGTTAGACTTACTGGCTATATACTGCTAGCCCCACATTGTTAGACTTACTGGCTATATCCTGCTAGCCTCATATTGTTAGACTTACTGGCTATATCCTGCTAACCTCATATTGATAGACTTACTGGCTATATCCTGCTAGCCTCATATTGTTAGACTTACTGGCTATATACTGCTAGCCCCACATTGTTAGACTTACTGGCTATATACTGCTAGCCCCATATTGTTAGACTTACTGGCTATATCCTGCTAGCCCCATATTGTTAGACTTACTGGCTATATACTGCTAACCCCATATTGTTAGACTTACTGGCTATATACTGCTAACCCCATATTGTTATACTTACTGGCTATATACTGCTAACCCCATATTGTTAGACTTACTGGCTATATCCTGCTAGCCCCATATTGTTAGACTTACTGGCTATATCCTGCTAGCCTCATATTGTTAGACTTACTGGCTATATCCTGCTAACCCCATATTGTTAGACTTACTGGCTATATACTGCTAACCCCATATTGTTATACTTACTGGCTATATACTGCTAACCCCATATTGTTATACTTACTGGCTATATACTGCTAACCCCATATTGTTAGACTTACTGGCTATATCCTGCTAGCCCCATATTGTTAGGCTTACTGGCTATATACTGCTAGCCTCATATTGTTAGACTTACTGGCTATATCCTGCTAGCCCCACATTGTTAGACTTACTGGCTATATACTGCTAGCCCCACATTGTTAGACTTACTGGCTATATACTGCTAGCCCCATATTGTTAGACTTACTGGCTATATCCTGCTAGCCTCATATTGTTTAACTTACTGGCTATATCCTGCTAGCCTCATATTGTTAGACTTACTGGCTATATCCTGCTAGCCTCATATTGTTAGACTTACTGGCTATATACTGCTAACCCCATATTATTATACTTACTGGCTATATCCTGCTAACCCCATATTGTTAGACTTACTGGCTATATCCTGCTAACCCCATATTGTTAGACTTACTGGCTATATCCTGCTAGCCTCATATTGTTATACTTAGTGGCTATATACTGCTAACCCCATATTGTTATACTTACGGCTATATACTGCTAACCCCATATTGTTAGACTTACTGGCTATATCCTGCTAGCCTCATATTGTTAGACTTACTGGCTATATACTGCTAACCCCATATTGTTAGACTTACTGGCTATATACTGCTAACCCCATATTGTTAGACTTACTGGCTATATCCTGCTAGCCCCATATTGTTAGACTTACTGGCTATATCCTGCTAGCCCCATATTGTTAGACTTACTGGCTATATACTGCTAACCCCATATTGTTAGACTTACTGGCTATATCCTGCTAGCCTCATATTGTTAGACTTACTGGCTATATACTGCTAACCCCATATTGTTATACTTACTGGCTATATCCTGCTAGCCCCATATTGTTAGACTTACTGGCTATATACTGCTAACCCAATATTGTTAGACTTACTGGCTATATACTGCTAACCTCATATTGTTAGACTTACTGGCTATATACTGCTACCCCATATTGTTAGACTTACTGGCTATATACTGCTAACCCCATATTGTTATACTTACTGGCTATATCCTGCTAGCCCCATATTGTTAGACTTACTGGCTATATACTGCTAACCCCATATTGTTAGACTTACTGGCTATATACTGCTAACCTCATATTGTTAGACTTACTGGCTATATACTGCTACCCCATATTGTGAGACTTACTGGCTGTATACTGCTAACCCCATATTGTTATACTTACTGGCTATATACTGCTAACCCCATATTGTTAGACTTACTGGCTATATACTGCTAACCCCATATTGTTAGACTTACTGGCTATATACTGCTAACCTCATATTGTTAGACTTACTGGCTATATACTGCTACCCCATATTGTTAGACTTACTGGCTATATCCTGCTAACCTCATATTGTGAGACTTACTGGCTATATACTGCTAACCCCATATTGTTAGACTTACTGGCTATATACTGCTAGCCCCATATTGTTAGACTTACTGGCTATATACTGCTAACCGCATATTGTGAGACTTACTGGCTATATACTGCTAACCTCATATTGTGAGACTTACTGGCTATATCCTGCTAACCTCATATTGTTGGACTTACTGTCTATATACTGCTAGCCCCATATTGTTAGACTTACTGGCTATATACTGCTAACCCCATATTGTTAGACTTACTGGCTATATACTGCTAGCCTCATATTGTTAGACTTACTGACTATATACTGCTAGCCTCATATTGTTAGACTTACTGGCTATATACTGCTAACCCCACATTGTTAGACTTACTGGCTATATACTGCTAGCCTCATATTGTTAGACTTACTGGCTATATACTGCTAGCCTCATATTGTTAGACTTACTGGCTATATACTGCTAACCCCATATTGTTAGACTTACTGGCTATATACTGCTAGCCCCATATTGTTAGACTTACTGGCTATATCCTGCTAGCCCCATATTGTTAGACTTACTGGCTATATCCTGCTAGCCTCATATTGCTAGACTTACTGGCTATATACTGCTAACCTCATATTGTTAGACTTACTGGCTATATCCTGCTAACCCCATATTGTTAGACTTACTGGCTATATCCTGCTAACCCCATATTGTTAGACTTACTGGCTATATCCTGCTAACCCCATATTGTTATACTTACTGGCTATATCCTGCTAACCCCATATTGTTAGACTTACTGGCTATATACTGCTAACCCCATATTGTTAGACTTACTGGCTATATCCTGCTAGCCTCATATTGTTAGACTTACTGGCTATATACTGCTAACCCCATATTGTTAGACTTACTGGCTATATCCTGCTAGCCTCATATTGTTAGACTTACTGGCTATATCCTGCTAACCCCATATTGTTAGACGTACTGGCTATATACTGCTAGCCTCATATTGTTAGACTTACTGGCTATATACTGCTAACCCCATATTGTTAGACTTACTGGCTATATCCTGCTAGCCCCATATTGTTAGACTTACTGGCTATATCCTGCTAGCCTCATATTGTTAGACTTACTGGCTATATACTGCTAACGCCATATTGTTATACTTACTGGCTATATCCTGCTAGCCTCATATTGTTAGACTTACTAGCTATATCCTGCTAGCCTCATATTGTTAGACTTACTGGCTATATACTGCTAACCCCATATTGTTAGACTTACTGGCTATATACTGCTAACCCCACATTGTTAGACTTACTGGCTATATCCTGCTAGCCCCATATTGTTAGACTTACTGGCTATATCCTGCTAGCCCATATTGTTAGACTTACTGGCTATATACTGCTAACCCCATATTGTTAGACTTACTGGCTATATCCTGCTAGCCTCATATTGTTAGACTTACTGGCTATATACTGCTAACCCCATATTGTTATACTTACTGGCTATATCCTGCTAGCCCCATATTGTTAGACTTACTGGCTATATACTGCTAACCCCATATTGTTAGACTTACTGGCTATATACTGCTAACCTCATATTGTTAGACTTACTGGCTATATACTGCTACCCCATATTGTTAGACTTACTGGCTATATACTGCTAACCCCATATTGTTATACTTACTGGCTATATCCTGCTAGCCCCATATTGTTAGACTTACTGGCTATATACTGCTAACCCCATATTGTTAGACTTACTGGCTATATACTGCTAACCTCATATTGTTAGACTTACTGGCTATATACTGCTACCCCATATTGTGAGACTTACTGGCTATATACTGCTAACCCCATATTGTTATACTTACTGGATATATACTTCTAACCCCATATTGTTAGACTTACTGGCTATATACTGCTAACCCCATATTGTTAGACTTACTGGCTATATACTGCTAACCTCATATTGTTAGACTTACTGGCTATATACTGCTACCCCATATTGTTAGACTTACTGGCTATATCCTGCTAACCTCATATTGTGAGACTTACTGGCTATATACTGCTAACCCCATATTGTTAGACTTACTGGCTATATACTGCTAGCCCCATATTGTTAGACTTACTGGCTATATACTGCTAACCTCATATTGTGAGACTTACTGGCTATATACTGCTAACCTCATATTGTGAGACTTACTGGCTATATCCTGCTAACCTCATATTGTTAGACTTACTGTCTATATACTGCTAGCCCCATATTGTTAGACTTACTGGCTATATACTGCTAACCCCATATTGTTAGACTTACTGGCTATATACTGCTTGCCTCATATTGTTAGACTTACTGGCTATATACTGCTAGCCTCATATTGTTAGACTTACTGGCTATATACTGCTAACCCCACATTGTTAGACTTACTGGCTATATACTGCTAGCCTCATATTGTTAGACTTACTGGCTATATACTGCTAGCCTCATATTGTTAGACTTACTAGCTATATCCTGCTAGCCTCATATTGTTAGACTTACTGGCTATATACTGCTAACCCCATATTGTTAGACTTACTGGCTATATACTGCTAACCCCATATTGTTAGACTTACTGGCTATATCCTGCTAGCCCCATATTGTTAGACTTACTGGCTATATCCTGCTAGCCCCATATTGTTAGACTTACTGGCTATATACTGCTAACCCCATATTGTTAGACTTACTGGCTATATCCTGCTAGCCTCATATTGTTAGACTTACTGGCTATATACTGCTAACCCCATATTGTTATACTTACTGGCTATATCCTGCTAGCCCCATATTGTTAGACTTACTGGCTATATACTGCTAACCCCATATTGTTAGACTTACTGGCTATATACTGCTAACCTCATATTGTTAGACTTACTGGCTATATACTGCTACCCCATATTGTTAGACTTACTGGCTATATACTGCTAACCCCATATTGTTATACTTACTGGCTATATCCTGCTAGCCCCATATTGTTAGACTTACTGGCTATATACTGCTAACCCCATATTGTTAGACTTACTGGCTATATACTGCTAACCTCATATTGTTAGACTTACTGGCTATATACTGCTACCCCATATTGTGAGACTTACTGGCTATATACTGCTAACCCCATATTGTTATACTTACTGGCTATATACTGCTAACCCCATATTGTTAGACTTACTGGCTATATACTGCTAACCCCATATTGTTAGACTTACTGGCTATATACTGCTAACCCCATATTGTTATACTTACTGGCTATATACTGCTAACCCCATATTGTTAGACTTACTGGCTATATACTGCTAACCCCACATTGTTAGACTTACTGGCTATATCCTGCTAGCCTCATATTGTTAGACTTACTGGCTATATACTGCTAACCCCATATTGTTAGACTTACTGGCTATATCCTGCTAGCCTCATATTGTTAGACTTACTGGCTATATCCTGCTAGCCCCATATTGTTAGACTTACTGGCTATATACTGCTAACCCCATATTGTTAGACTTACTGGCTATATCCTGCTAGCCTCATATTGTTAGACTTACTGGCTATATACTGCTAACCCCATATTGTTATACTTACTGGCTATATACTGCTAACCCCATATTGTTAGACTTACTGGCTATATACTGCTAACCCCATATTGTTAGACTTACTGGCTATATACTGCTAACCCCATATTGTTATACTTACTGGCTATATACTGCTAACCCCATATTGTTAGACTTACTGGCTATATACTGCTAACCCCACATTGTTAGACTTACTGGCTATATCCTGCTAGCCTCATATTGTTAGACTTACTGGCTATATACTGCTAACCCCATATTGTTAGACTTACTGGCTATATCCTGCTAGCCTCATATTGTTAGACTTACTGGCTATATACTGCTAACCCCATATTGTTAGACTTACTGGCTATATCCTGCTAGCCTCATATTGTTAGACTTACTGGCTATATCCTGCTAACCCCATATTGTTAGACTTACTGGCTATATACTGCTAGCCTCATATTGTTAGACTTACTGGCTATATACTGCTAACCCATATTGTTAGACTTACTGGCTATATCCTGCTAGCCCCATATTGTTAGACTTACTGGCTATATCCTGCTAGCCTCATATTGTTAGACTTACTGGCTATATACTGCTAACGCCATATTGTTATACTTACTGGCTATATCCTGCTAGCCTCATATTGTTAGACTTACTAGCTATATCCTGCTAGCCTCATATTGTTAGACTTACTGGCTATATACTGCTAACCCCATATTGTTAGACTTACTGGCTATATACTGCTAACCCCACATTGTTAGACTTACTGGCTATATCCTGCTAGCCCCATATTGTTAGACTTACTGGCTATATCCTGCTAGCCCCATATTGTTAGACTTACTGGCTATATACTGCTAACCCCATATTGTTAGACTTACTGGCTATATCCTGCTAGCCTCATATTGTTAGACTTACTGGCTATATACTGCTAACCCCATATTGTTATACTTACTGGCTATATCCTGCTAGCCCCATATTGTTAGACTTACTGGCTATATACTGCTAACCCCATATTGTTAGACTTACTGGCTATATACTGCTAACCTCATATTGTTAGACTTACTGGCTATATACTGCTACCCATATTGTTAGACTTACTGGCTATATACTGCTAACCCCATATTGTTATACTTACTGGCTATATCCTGCTAGCCCCATATTGTTAGACTTACTGGCTATATACTGCTAACCCCATATTGTTAGACTTACTGGCTATATACTGCTAACCTCATATTGTTAGACTTACTGGCTATATACTGCTACCCCATATTGTGAGACTTACTGGCTATATACTGCTAACCCCATATTGTTATACTTACTGGATATATACTTCTAACCCCATATTGTTAGACTTACTGGCTATATACTGCTAACCCCATATTGTTAGACTTACTGGCTATATACTGCTAACCTCATATTGTTAGACTTACTGGCTATATACTGCTACCCCATATTGTTAGACTTACTGGCTATATCCTGCTAACCTCATATTGTGAGACTTACTGGCTATATACTGCTAACCCCATATTGTTAGACTTACTGGCTATATACTGCTAGCCCCATATTGTTAGACTTACTGGCTATATACTGCTAACCTCATATTGTGAGACTTACTGGCTATATACTGCTAACCTCATATTGTGAGACTTACTGGCTATATCCTGCTAACCTCATATTGTTAGACTTACTGTCTATATACTGCTAGCCCCATATTGTTAGACTTACTGGCTATATACTGCTAACCCCATATTGTTAGACTTACTGGCTATATACTGCTTGCCTCATATTGTTAGACTTACTGGCTATATACTGCTAGCCTCATATTGTTAGACTTACTGGCTATATACTGCTAACCCCACATTGTTAGACTTACTGGCTATATACTGCTAGCCTCATATTGTTAGACTTACTGGCTATATACTGCTAGCCTCATATTGTTAGACTTACTAGCTATATCCTGCTAGCCTCATATTGTTAGACTTACTGGCTATATACTGCTAACCCCATATTGTTAGACTTACTGGCTATATACTGCTAACCCCATATTGTTAGACTTACTGGCTATATCCTGCTAGCCCCATATTGTTAGACTTACTGGCTATATCCTGCTAGCCCCATATTGTTAGACTTACTGGCTATATACTGCTAACCCCATATTGTTAGACTTACTGGCTATATCCTGCTAGCCTCATATTGTTAGACTTACTGGCTATATACTGCTAACCCCATATTGTTATACTTACTGGCTATATCCTGCTAGCCCCATATTGTTAGACTTACTGGCTATATACTGCTAACCCCATATTGTTAGACTTACTGGCTATATACTGCTAACCTCATATTGTTAGACTTACTGGCTATATACTGCTACCCCATATTGTTAGACTTACTGGCTATATACTGCTAACCCCATATTGTTATACTTACTGGCTATATCCTGCTAGCCCCATATTGTTAGACTTACTGGCTATATACTGCTAACCCCATATTGTTAGACTTACTGGCTATATACTGCTAACCTCATATTGTTAGACTTACTGGCTATATACTGCTACCCCATATTGTGAGACTTACTGGCTATATACTGCTAACCCCATATTGTTATACTTACTGGCTATATACTGCTAACCCCATATTGTTAGACTTACTGGCTATATACTGCTAACCCCATATTGTTAGACTTACTGGCTATATACTGCTAACCCCATATTGTTATACTTACTGGCTATATACTGCTAACCCCATATTGTTAGACTTACTGGCTATATACTGCTAACCCCACATTGTTAGACTTACTGGCTATATCCTGCTAGCCTCATATTGTTAGACTTACTGGCTATATACTGCTAACCCCATATTGTTAGACTTACTGGCTATATCCTGCTAGCCTCATATTGTTAGACTTACTGGCTATATCCTGCTAGCCCCATATTGTTAGACTTACTGGCTATATACTGCTAACCCCATATTGTTAGACTTACTGGCTATATCCTGCTAGCCCCATATTGTTAGACTTACTGGCTATATCCTGCTAGCCCCATATTGTTAGACTTACTGGCTATATACTGCTAACCCCATATTGTTAGACTTACTGGCTATATCCTGCTAGCCTCATATTGTTAGACTTACTGGCTATATACTGCTAACCCCATATTGTTATACTTACTGGCTATATCCTGCTAGCCCCATATTGTTAGACTTACTGGCTATATACTGCTAACCCCATATTGTTAGACTTACTGGCTATATACTGCTAACCTCATACTGTTAGACTTACTGGCTATATACTGCTACCCCATATTGTTAGACTTACTGGCTATATACTGCTAACCCCATATTGTTATACTTACTGGCTATATCCTGCTAGCCCCATATTGTTAGACTTACTGGCTATATACTGCTAACCCCATATTGTTAGACTTACTGGCTATATACTGCTAACCTCATATTGTTAGACTTACTGGCTATATACTGCTACCCCATATTGTGAGACTTACTGGCTATATACTGCTAACCCCATATTGTTATACTTACTGGCTATATACTGCTAACCCCATATTGTTAGACTTACTGGCTATATACTGCTAACCCCATATTGTTAGACTTACTGGCTATATACTGCTAACCCCATATTGTTATACTTACTGGCTATATACTGCTAACCCCATATTGTTAGACTTACTGGCTATATACTGCTAGCCCCATATTGTTAGACTTACTGGCTATATCCTGCTAGCCTCATATTGTTAGACTTACTGGCTATATACTGCTAACCCCATATTGTTAGACTTACTGGCTATATCCTGCTAGCCTCATATTGTTAGACTTACTGGCTATATCCTGCTAGCCCCATATTGTTAGACTTACTGGCTATATACTGCTAGCCTCATATTGTTAGACTTACTGGCTATATACTGCTAACCCCATATTGTTAGACTTACTGGCTATATCCTGCTAGCCCCATATTGTTAGACTTACTGGCTATATCCTGCTAGCCTCATATTGTTAGACTTACTGGCTATATACTGCTAACCCCATATTGTTATACTTACTGGCTATATCCTGCTAGCCTCATATTGTTAGACTTACTAGGCTATATCCTGCTAGCCTCATATTGTTAGACTTACTGGCTATATACTGCTAACCCCATATTGTTAGACTTACTGGCTATATACTGCTAACCCCATATTGTTAGACTTACTGGCTATATCCTGCTAGCCCCATATTGTTAGACTTACTGGCTATATCCTGCTAGCCCCATATTTATAGACTTACTGGCTATATACTGCTAACCCCATATTGTTAGACTTACTGGCTATATCCTGCTAGCCTCATATTGTTAGACTTACTGGCTATATACTGCTAACCCCATATTGTTATACTTACTGGCTATATCCTGCTAGCCCCATATTGTTAGACTTACTGGCTATATCCTGCTAGCCTCATATTGTTAGACTTACTGGCTATATACTGCTAACCTCATATTGTTAGACTTACTGGCTATATCCTGCTAACCCCATATTGTTAGACTTACTGGCTATATCCTGCTAACCCCATATTGTTAGACTTACTGGCTATATCCTGCTAACCCCATATTGTTATACTTACTGGCTATATCCTGCTAACCCCATATTGTTAGACTTACTGGCTATATACTGCTATCCCCATATTGTTAGACTTACTGGCTATATCCTGCTAGCCTCATATTGTTAGACTTACTGGCTATATACTGCTAACCCCATATTGTTAGACTTACTGGCTATATCCTGCTAGCCTCATATTGTTAGACTTACTGGCTATATCCTGCTAACCCCATATTGTTAGACTTACTGGCTATATACTGCTAGCCTCATATTGTTAGACTTACTGGCTATATACTGCTAACCCCATATTGTTAGACTTACTGGCTATATACTGCTAACCCCATATTGTTAGACTTACTGGCTATATCCTTCTAGCCTCATATTGTTAGACTTACTGGCTATATACTGCTAACCCCATATTGTTAGACTTACTGGCTATATCCTGCTAGCCTCATATTGTTAGACTTACTGGCTATATCCTGCTAACCCCATATTGTTAGACTTACTGGCTATATACTGCTAGCCTCATATTGTTAGACTTACTGGCTATATACTGCTAACCCCATATTGTTAGACTTACTGGCTATATCCTGCTAGCCCCATATTGTTAGACTTACTGGCTATATCCTGCTAGCCTCATATTGTTAGACTTACTGGCTATATACTGCTAACCCCATATTGTTATACTTACTGGCTATATCCTGCTAGCCTCATATTGTTAGACTTACTAGCTATATCCTGCTAGCCTCATATTGTTAGACTTACTGGCTATATACTGCTAACCCCATATTGTTAGACTTACTGGCTATATACTGCTAACCCCATATTGTTAGACTTACTGGCTATATCCTGCTAGCCCCATATTGTTAGACTTACTGGCTATATCCTGCTAGCCCCATATTGTTAGACTTACTGGCTATATACTGCTAACCCCATATTGTTAGACTTACTGGCTATATCCTGCTAGCCTCATATTGTTAGACTTACTGGCTATATACTGCTAACCCCATATTGTTATACTTACTGGCTATATCCTGCTAGCCCCATATTGTTAGACTTACTGGCTATATACTGCTAACCCCATATTGTTAGACTTACTGGCTATATACTGCTAACCTCATATTGTTAGACTTACTGGCTATATACTGCTACCCCATATGGTTAGACTTACTGGCTATATACTGCTAACCCCATATTGTTATACTTACTGGCTATATCCTGCTAGCCCCATATTGTTAGACTTACTGGCTATATACTGCTAACCCCATATTGTTAGACTTACTGGCTATATACTGCTAACCTCATATTGTTAGACTTACTGGCTATATACTGCTACCCCATATTGTTAGACTTACTGGCTATATACTGCTAACCCCATATTGTTAGACTTACTGGCTATATACTGCTAACCCCATATTGTTAGACTTACTGGCTATATACTGCTAACCCCATATTGTTAGACTTACTGGCTATATACTGCTAACCTCATATTGTTAGACTTACTGGCTATATACTGCTACCCCATATTGTTAGACTTACTGGCTATATCCTGCTAACCTCATATTGTGAGACTTACTGGCTATATACTGCTAACCCCATATTGTTAGACTTACTGGCTATATACTGCTAGCCCCATATTGTTAGACTTACTGGCTATATACTGCTAACCTCATATTGTGAGACTTACTGGCTATATACTGCTAACCTCATATTGTGAGACTTACTGGCTATATCCTGCTAACCTCATATTGTTAGACTTACTGTCTATATACTGCTAGCCCCATATTGTTAGACTTACTGGCTATATACTGCTAACCCCATATTGTTAGACTTACTGGCTATATACTGCTAGCCTCATATTGTTAGACTTACTGGCTATATACTGCTAGCCTCATATTGTTAGACTTACTGGCTATATACTGCTAACCCCACATTGTTAGACTTACTGGCTATATACTGCTAGCCTCATATTGTTAGACTTACTGGCTATATACTGCTAGCCTCATATTGTTAGACTTACTGGCTATATACTGCTAACCCCACATTGTTAGACTTACTGGCTATATACTGCTAGCCCCATATTGTTAGACTTACTGGCTATATCCTGCTAGCCCCATATTGTTAGACTTACTGGCTATATCCTGCTAGCCTCATATTGTTAGACTTACTGGCTATATACTGCTAACCTCATATTGTTAGACTTACTGGCTATATACTGCTAACCTCATATTGTTAGACTTACTGGCTATATACTGCTAGCCCCATATTGTTAGACTTACTGGCTATATACTGCTAGCCCCATATTGTTAGACTTACTGGCTATATACTGCTAACCTCATATTGTTAGACTTACTGGCTATATACTGCTAACCTCATATTGTTAGACTTACTGGCTATATACTGCTAGCCTCATATTGTTAGACTTACTGGCTATATACTGCTAGCCTCATATTGTTAGACTTACTGGCTATATACTGCTAACCTCATATTGTTAGACTTACTGGCTATATACTGCTAGCCTCATATTGTTAGACTTACTGGCTTTATACTGCTAACCTCATATTGTTAGACTTACTGGCTATATCCTTCTAGCCTCATATTGTTAGACTTACTGGCTATATACTGCTAACCCCATATTGTTAGACTTACTGGCTATATCCTGCTAGCCTCATATTGTTAGACTTACTGGCTATATCCTGCTAACCCATATTGTTAGACTTACTGGCTATATACTGCTAGCCTCATATTGTTAGACTTACTGGCTATATACTGCTAACCCCATATTGTTAGACTTACTGGCTATATCTGCTAGCCCCATATTGTTAGACTTACTGGCTATATCCTGCTAGCCTCATATTGTTAGACTTACTGGCTATATACTGCTAACCCCATATTGTTATACTTACTGGCTATATCCTGCTAGCCTCATATTGTTAGACTTACTAGCTATATCCTGCTAACCTCCATATTGTTAGACTTACTGGCTATATACTGCTAAGCCCCATATTGTTAGACTTACTGGCTATATACTGCTAACCTCCATATTGTTAGACTTACTGGCTATATCCTGCTAGCCCCATATTGTTAGACTTACTGGCTATATCCTGCTAGCCCCATATTGTTAGACTTACTGGCTATATACTGCTAACCCCATATTGTTAGACTTACTGGCTATATCCTGCTAGCCTCATATTGTTAGACTTACTGGCTATATACTGCTAACCCCATATTGTTATACTTACTGGCTATATCCTGCTAGCCCCATATTGTTAGACTTACTGGCTATATACTGCTAACCCCATATTGTTAGACTTACTGGCTATATACTGCTAACCTCATATTGTTAGACTTACTGGCTATATACTGCTACCCCATATTGTTAGACTTACTGGCTATATACTGCTAACCCCATATTGTTATACTTACTGGCTATATCCTGCTAGCCCCATATTGTTAGACTTACTGGCTATATACTGCTAACCCCATATTGTTAGACTTACTGGCTATATACTGCTAACCTCATATTGTTAGACTTACTGGCTATATACTGCTACCCATATTGTTAGACTTACTGGCTATATACTGCTAACCCCATATTGTTAGACTTACTGGCTATATACTGCTAACCCCATATTGTTAGACTTACTGGCTATATACTGCTAACCCCATATTGTTAGACTTACTGGCTATATACTGCTAACCTCATATTGTTAGACTTACTGGCTATATACTGCTACCCCATATTGTGAGACTTACTGGCTATATACTGCTAACCTCATATTGTTAGACTTACTGGCTATATACTGCTAACCCCATATTGTTAGACTTACTGGCTATATACTGCTAGCCCCATATTGTTAGACTTACTGGCTATATACTGCTAACCTCATATTGTGAGACTTACTGGCTATATACTGCTAACCTCATATTGTGAGACTTACTGGCTATATCCTGCTAACCTCATATTGTTAGACTTACTGTCTATATACTGCTAGCCCCATATTGTTAGACTTACTGGCTATATACTGCTAACCCATATTGTTAGACTTACTGGCTATATACTGCTAGCCTCATATTGTTAGACTTACTGGCTATATACTGCTAACCTCATATTGTTAGACTTACTGGCTATATACTGCTAACCCCACATTGTTAGACTTACTGGCTATATACTGCTAGCCTCATATTGTTAGACTTACTGGCTATATACTGCTAGCCTCATATTGTTAGACTTACTGGCTATATACTGCTAACCCCACATTGTTAGACTTACTGGCTATATACTGCTAGCCCCATATTGTTAGACTTACTGGCTATATCCTGCTAGCCCCATATTGTTAGACTTACTGGCTATATCCTGCTAGCCTCATATTGTTAGACTTACTGGCTATATACTGCTAACCTCATATTGTTAGACTTACTGGCTATATACTGCTAACCTCATATTGTTAGACTTACTGGCTATATACTGCTAGCCCCATATTGTTAGACTTACTGGCTATATACTGCTAGCCCCATATTGTTAGACTTACTGGCTATATACTGCTAACCTCATATTGTTAGACTTACTGGCTATATACTGCTAACCTCATATTGTTAGACTTACTGGCTATATACTGCTAGCCTCATATTGTTAGACTTACTGGCTATATACTGCTAGCCTCATATTGTTAGACTTACTGGCTATATACTGCTAACCTCATATTGTTAGACTTACTGGCTATATACTGCTAGCCTCATATTGTTAGACTTACTGGCTTTATACTGCTAACCTCATATTGTTAGACTTACTGGCTATATCCTGCTAACCCCATATTGTTAGACTTACTGGCTATATCCTGCTAACCCCATATTGTTAGACTTACTGGCTATATCCTGCTAACCCCATATTGTTATACTTACTGGCTATATCCTGCTAACCCCATATTGTTAGACTTACTGGCTATATACTGCTAACCCCATATTGTTAGACTTACTGGCTATATCCTGCTAGCCTCATATTGTTAGACTTACTGGCTATATACTGCTAACCCCATATTGTTAGACTTACTGGCTATATCCTGCTAGCCTCATATTGTTAGACTTACTGGCTATATCCTGCTAACCCCATATTGTTAGACTTACTGGCTATATACTGCTAGCCTCATATTGTTAGACTTACTGGCTATATACTGCTAACCCCATATTGTTAGACTTACTGGCTATATCCTGCTAGCCCCATATTGTTAGACTTACTGGCTAATATCCTGCTAGCCTCATATTGTTAGACTTACTGGCTATATACTGCTAACCCCATATTGTTATACTTACTGGCTATATCCTGCTAGCCTCATATTGTTAGACTTACTAGCTATATCCTGCTAGCCTCATATTGTTAGACTTACTGGCTATATACTGCTAGCCCCATATTGTTAGACTTACTGGCTATATACTGCTAACCCCATATTGTTAGACTTACTGGCTATATCCTGCTAGCCCCATATTGTTAGACTTACTGGCTATATCCTGCTAGCCCCATATTGTTAGACTTACTGGCTATATACTGCTAACCCCATATTGTTAGACTTACTGGCTATATCCTGCTAGCCCCATATTGTTAGACTTACTGGCTATATACTGCTAACCCCATATTGTTATACTTACTGGCTATATCCTGCTAGCCCCATATTGTTAGACTTACTGGCTATATACTGCTAACCCCATATGTTAGACTTACTGGCTATATACTGCTAACCTCATATTGTTAGACTTACTGGCTATATACTGCTACCCCATATTGTTAGACTTACTGGCTATATACTGCTAACCCCATATTGTTATACTTACTGGCTATATCCTGCTAGCCCCATATTGTTAGACTTACTGGCTATATACTGCTAACCCCATATTGTTAGACTTACTGGCTATATACTGCTAACCTCATATTGTTAGACTTACTGGCTATATACTGCTACCCCATATTGTGAGACTTACTGGCTATATACTGCTAACCCCATATTGTTATACTTACTGGCTATATACTGCTAACCCCATATTGTTAGACTTACTGGCTATATACTGCTAACCCATATTGTTAGACTTACTGGCTATATACTGCTAACCTCATATTGTTAGACTTACTGGCTATATACTGCTACCCCATATTGTTAGACTTACTGGCTATATCCTGCTAACCTCATATTGTGAGACTTACTGGCTATATACTGCTAACCCCATATTGTTAGACTTACTGGCTATATACTGCTAGCCCCATATTGTTAGACTTACTGGCTATATACTGCTAACCTCATATTGTGAGACTTACTGGCTATATACTGCTAACCTCATATTGTGAGACTTACTGGCTATATCCTGCTAACCTCATATTGTTAGACTTACTGTCTATATACTGCTAGCCCCATATTGTTAGACTTACTGGCTATATACTGCTAACCCCATATTGTTAGACTTACTGGCTATATACTGCTAGCCTCATATTGTTAGACTTACTGGCTATATACTGCTAGCCTCATATTGTTAGACTTACTGGCTATATACTGCTAACCCCACATTGTTAGACTTACTGGCTATATACTGCTAGCCTCATATTGTTAGACTTACTGGCTATATACTGCTAGCCTCATATTGTTAGACTTACTGGCTATATACTGCTAACCCCACATTGTTAGACTTACTGTCTATATACTGCTAGCCCCATATTGTTAGACTTACTGGCTATATCCTGCTAGCCCATATTGTTAGACTTACTGGCTATATCCTGCTAGCCTCATATTGTTAGACTTACTGGCTATATACTGCTAACCTCATATTGTTAGACTTACTGGCTATATACTGCTAACCTCATATTGTTAGACTTACTGGCTATATCCTGCTAGCCCCATATTGTTAGACTTACTGGCTATATACTGCTAGCCCCATATTGTTAGACTTACTGGCTATATCCTGCTAGCCCCATATTGTTAGACTTACTGGCTATATACTGCTAGCCCCATATTGTTAGACTTACTGGCTATACACTGCTAACCTCATATTGTTAGACTTACTGGCTATATACTGCTAACCTCATATTGTTAGACTTACTGGCTATATACTGCTAGCCTCATATTGTTAGACTTACTGGCTATATACTGCTAGCCTCATATTGTTAGACTTACTGGCTATATACTGCTAGCCTCATATTGTTAGACTTACTGGCTATATACTGCTAGCCTCATATTGTTAGACTTACTGGCTATATACTGCTAGCCTCATATTGTTAGACTTACTGGCTATATACTGCTAACCTCATATTGTTAGACTTACTGGCTATATACTGCTAGCCTCATATTGTTAGACTTACTGGCTATATACTGCTAGCCCTCATATTGTTAGACTTACTGGCTATATCCTGCTAGCCTCATATTGTTTAGACTTACTGGCTATATCTGCTAGCCCCATATTGTTAGACTTACTGGCTATATCTGCTAGCCTCATATTGTTAGACTTACTGGCTATATACTGCTAGCCCCATATGTTAGACTTACTGGCTATATACTGCTAGCCCCATATTGTTAGACTTACTGGCTATATACTGCTAGCCCCATATTGTTAGACTTACTGGCTATATCTGCTAGCCCATATTGTTAGACTTACTGGCTATATACTGCTAACCTCATATTGTTAGACTTACTGGCTATATCCGGCTAGCCTCATATTGTTAGACTTACTTGCTATATCCTGCTAGCCTCATATTGTTAGACTTACTGGCTATATACTGCTAGCCCCATATTGTTAGACTTAACTGGCTATATACTGCTAGCCCCTATATTGTTAGACTTACTGGCTATATACTGCTAACCTCATATTGTTAGACTTACTGGCTATAATACTGCTAACCTCATATTGTTAGACTTACTGGCTATATCTACTGCTAACCTCACTATTGTTAGACTTACTGGCTAATACTGCTAACCTCATATTGTTAGACTTACTGGCATATACTGCTAACCCCATATTGTTAGACTACTGGCTATATACTGCTAACCCTCATATTGTTAGACTTACTGGCTATATACTGCTAGCCTCATATTGTTAGACTTACTGGCTATATACTGCTAACCCCATATTGTTAGACTCTACTGGCTATATACTGCTAGCCCCATATTGTTAGACTACTGGCTATATACTGCTAGCCTCATATTGTTAGGACTTACTGGCTATATACTGCTAACCCCATATTGTTAGACTTACTGGCTATATACTGCTAGCCCATATTGTTAGACTTACTGGCTATATACTGCTAACCCCATATTGTTAGACTTACTGGCTATATACTGCTAGCCTCATATTGTTAGACTTACTGGCTATATACTGCTACCTCTATTTTGACTTATGCTATATACTGCACCCCATATTGTTAGACTTACTGGCTATATACTGCTAGACCCATATTGTTAGACTTACTGGCTATATACTGCTAGCCCCATATTGTTAGACTTACTGGCTATATACTGCTAACCTCATATTGTTAGACTTACTGGCTATATACTGCTAACCTCATATTGTTAGACTTACTGGCTATATCTGCTAAACTCATATGGGACTACTGGGTATACTGCTACCATCATTGTTAGACTTACTGCTATATCTGCTAACCTCATATTGTTAGACTTACTGGCTATATACTGCTAGCCTCATATTGTTAGACTTACTGGCTATATACTGCTAACCTCATATTGTTAGACTACTGGCTATATCTGCTAACCCATATTGTTAACTTACTGGCTATATCCTGCTAACCCATATTGTTAGACTTACTGGCTATATCCTGCTAACCCCATATTGTTATACTTACTGGCTATATCCTGCTAGCCCATAATGTTAGACTTACTGGCTATATACTGCTAACCCCATAGTGTTAGACTTACTGGCTATATCCTGCTAGCCTCATATTGTTAGACTTACTGGCTATATACTGCTAACCCCCATATTGTTAGACTTACTGGCTATATCTGCTAGCCCCATATTGTTAGACTTACTGGCTATATCCTGCTAACTCATATTGTTAGACTTACTGGCTATATACGCTAGCCTCATATTGTTAGACTTACTGGCTATATACTGCTAACCCCATATTGTTAGACTTACTGGCTATATACTGCTAGCCCATATTGTTAGACTTACTGCTATATCTGACTAGCCTCATATTGTTAGACTTACTGGCTATATACTGCTAGACCCATATCATATTGTTAGACTACTGGCTATATCCTGCTAGCCCTCATATTGTATAGACTTACTAGCTATATCCTGCTAGCCTTACATATGTTAGACTTACTGGCTATATCACTGCTAGCCCATATGTTAGACTTACTGGCTATATACTGCTAACCTCATATTGTTAGACTTACTGGCTATATACTGCTAGCTCATATTGTTAGACTTACTGCTATATCCTGCTAGCCCCATATGTTAGACTTACTGGCTATATACTGCTAACCCATATTGATAGACTTACTGGCTATATCCTGCTAGCCTCATATTGTTAGACTTACTGGCTATATACTGCTAACCCATATTGTTATGACTTACTGGCTATATCCTGCTAACGCTCATATGTTAGACTTACTGGCCATATACTGGCTAACCTCATATTGTTAGACTTACGGCTATATACTGCTACCTCATATTGTTAGACTTACTGGCTATACTGCTAGCCCATATTGTTAGACTTACTGGCTATATACTGCTAACCTCATATTGTTAGACTTACTGGCTATACTGCTAGCCCATATTGTTAGACGTACTGGCTATATACTGCTAACCCTCATATTGTTAGACTTACTGGCTATATACTGCTAACCTCATATTGTTAGACTTTACTGGCTATATACTGCTAGCCCCATATTGTGAGACTTACTGGGCTATATACTGCTAACCCCATATTGTTAACTTACGGCTATATACTGCTACCTCATATTGTTAGACTTACTGGCTATATACTGCTAGCCCATATTGTTAGACTTACTGGTATATACTGCTAACCTCATATTGTTAGACTTACTGGCTATATACTGCTACCCCATATTGTTAGACTTACTGGCTATATCTGCTAGCCTCATATTGTGAGACTTACTGGCTATATCCTGCTAGCCCCATATTGTAGACTTACTGGCTATATACTGCTAGCCCATATTGTTAGACTTACTGGCTATATACTGCTACCTCATATTGTTAGACTTACTGGCTATATACTGCTAACCTCATATTGTGAGACTTACTGGCTATATCTGCTAACTCATATTGTTAGACTTACTGTGCTATATACTGCTAGCCCCATATTGTTAGACTACTGGCTATATACTGCTAACCCCATATTGTTAGACTTACTGGCTATATCGCTAGCCTCATATTGTTAGACTTACTGGCTATATACTGCTAGCCTCAGATTGTTAGACTTACTGGCTATATACTGCTAACCCCATCATTGTTAGACTTACTGGCTATATACTGCTACCTCATATTGTTAGACTTACGGGCTATATACTGCTACCTTATATTGTTAGACTACTGGCTATATACTGCTAACCTCACATTGTTAGACTTACTGGCTATATACTGCTAGCCCCATATTGTTAGACTTACTGGCTATATCCTGCTAGCCCCATATTGTTTAGACTTACTGGCTATATCCTGCTAGCCTCATATTGTTAGACTTACTGGCTATATACTGCTACCTCATATTGTTAGACTTACTGGCTATATACTGCTAACCTCATATTGTTAGACTTACGGTCTATATCCTGCTAGCCCCATCTTGTTAGACTTACTGGCTATATACTGCTAGCCCCATATTGTTAGACTACTGGCTATATACTGCTAGCCTCATATTGTTAGACTACTGGCTATATACTGCTAGCCTCATATTGTTAGACTTACTGGCTATATACTGCTAGCCTCATATGTTAGACTACTGCTATATACTTGCTAACCCCATATGTTAGACTTACTGGCTATATACTGCTAGCCCCATATTGTTAGACTTACTGGCTATATACTGCTAGCCTCATATTGTTAGACTTACTGGCTATATCCTGCTAGCCCCATATTGTTAGACTTACTGGCTATATACTGCTAGCCCCATATTGTTAGACTACTGGCTATACACTGCTAACTCATATTGTTAGACTTACTGGCTATATACTGCTACCCATATTGTTGACTTACTGGCTATATCCTGCTCCCATATTGTTAGACTTACTGGCTATATACTGCTAGCCTCATATTGTTAGACTACTGGCTATATACTGCTAGCCTCATATTGTTTAGACTTACTGGCTATATACTGCTAGCCTCATATTGTTAGACTTACTGGCTATATCCTGCTAGCCTCATATTGTTAGACTTACTGGCTATATCCCTGCTAGCCCCTATATTGTTAGACTTACTGGCTATATACTGCTAGCCTCATATTGTTAGACTTACTGGCTATATACTGCTAGCCTCATATTGTTAGACTTACTGGCTATATCCTGCTAGCCTCAAGTTAGACTTACTGGATTTCCTGCTAGCCCATATTGTTAGACTTACTGGGCTATATACTGCTAGCCCCAATTGTTAGACTTACTGGCTATATATGCTAGCCCATATTGTTAGACTACTGGCTATATATGCTAGCCCATATTGTTAGACTACTGGCTAATCCTGCTAGCCCCATATGTTAGACTTACTGGCTATATCCTGCTAGCCCCATATTGTTAGACTTACTGGCTATATAAACTGCTAGCCTCATATTGTTAGACTTACTGGCTAATCCCTGCTAGCCTCATATTGTTAGACTACTGGCTAATACTGCTAGCCTCATATTGTTAGACTTACTGGCTATATCTGC
>JACEFZ010027480.1:0-22500 GCA_014155875.1 Cepaea nemoralis
ATATATATATATATATATTATATATATATATATATATATATATATATATATATATATATAATAGCAGACCCGGCCCGGCTTCGCCCAGTTCCTGGTGGGGAGTGCCTCGAAGTGCCTACACCGGCAACCGTCGAGGTATCACTCAACTCGTAATAATGCAAAACAGCAACGAAGGACGAGGAATTAAACTTGCGTCCTTACCTTGAATACAATGATAATCAACGGCACAAGTCAAGATCTCAAAGCGCTACCAGAAGTTTATTCCGTGGCAGACATGTGAACATTAAACTCACGTAGACCTGTAGGTTGACCCCTATAGACAGGGTCGGCGCCTACTTTACTGATCCACCGATGAGTGTTCAGTCTACTGCGCTCTGCTTGACGCCCTGATCCACTGATTCCATTTAAGCTGTAATTCCACTCTAGGTTTTTCCGCCCGGTTACTTCACTGCAGTATTATCATCAACAGATCCCCCTCTCCTGACTCATAGCTGTCTCACGCTCATATCATCGCGTCCAGAGGTCACCTCACACAGATCCTTCGAAAAACACGTCCTTCGTTCTACAGCACAATCACAGCGTCTCCTGTTGCTGTCCACTGACGTTGTCCATATTCTCCTTGGATTCATTTGTTTACGTCCACTTTCGTGTCCGAGTGGGAAATTCCCATTTTCCAATTTATACTTTTCGTGGTGGGTCGTGCCGCCGTATGGCATAATGCCCCCTCCCAGATAAAAAAATGTGTAACATTTTTTTCCTTTTAACTATATGTGTATAATATATTGTATAATCACAACTAACTACAACCATAATAACAACAGACTAGTACTTGGTTGTCCCCGTTTATCTACCCTAAAAAAAAACAACATATAAAGTTATACGACGGGCACGCCCACCTGTCCCAAACCCAACGTTGGACGTCGTGTGGCTGATCATGGGGATCAGACCAACTAATAAACATATAGTCCCTACCTTGTCTTAATAGACAAGTGTGTCCTAGCTCTAGGTACTACCATGAGTTTCGGACGAGGGTAATCATGGGGTTTCGAAGTAGATCATCTCATTGTTGATTATCGTTGCTGTTATTATTGTATACTCCATACAATTCTTACAATTTTTCCATCTGTGGGTAGGGGTGACATGTGCTCCACGAGAATCCTCAGAATATTTTTACTTTTGTGGATATGTTGAGAGCGATGACTGAGTATATGGATCTTCATGTAATAATGACACGTAATACAATCAATTCAACTAGAGATTCATTCTAATGATTTAACCTTATCATCAAATACTTTCCCGAACATGATTAATTAACCCAAAACATACTATAATATTTCAATTAATCAATACCCAATTAACTAACATTTGTTATTTAACCACAGAATTATAACATGTAAATTAAAATGTTCACTGTCAATAAGTTCACTTCACAGTTACAATACTTGTATGCTCGAATCCGTGTCTGAATAACCAATGTTTGAACAACCGAGCGATCACACATTGAGTAGATACTTCCGATGGCGTAGGTTATTCATTCCTACACTCTGTCAATATGGAAAACATTGCTACCATGTGTATCTATATCTACTAAATCACCATCTTACATTACCTTATATATTTTGTCAATTAATGTAACATTGTTATTCAATAAGGTGTGTTTTTGAATTTATATTTATTAAATTTTATAACACTCATAAAAGAACAGAACATTAAAATATAATTAAAGAACCTAGAACATAGATGTGTTCCTCTATTAATTATAATCGACTGAGAATGTCTCTGATTGACTGATTAAAATCTTGCAGACATAGAGTTGTGAAGAATCATACCTATTAAAGATCAAGACATCTAAAAAAAAATTAAATCAGGAATATAATATTCAACAGGAATAAATCTTGAAATTAAATAATATTCATATAAATTTAGTAATGTTCTCTATTATAGACATAATTATCAAGAATAAAGAATCGAATTATTTCTAAGTTGAATTTATAGAATTATTAGATAGTGTGAACAATTCTGACAAGTGATACCTTGCATAACTAAGTAATAAGACCTAAGATTCTAATGTGTCTGTAGTGTATTAAGTGTTGATTTGACCCTAACCTTTCATCCCATTTTATTTTCCTTTATTTATTTCTTCCATTCAATTTTTTTTTCTTTCTTTCTTTCTTTGTTTTCAAACCTGTAAAATCTCTCTTCTGCACTCATGCCAATATTTGTACATTGTCTTGATTGAAACAATGTTATTGTCTTCAGTCCTGTGTATCTTCTGTAATGCATACGCTGTAACGACGTATGTTTGTACTGAGTGCGTGTAACTTTCATTCTGTTTTTGGGATTTTTAACAAAAATGTCATTGAGAAACATGTAATCATGTTTTGATTTGTTTTGTAACAACAGTTATTTCTTCATGTTTGGGTTCGTTGACTTTGTACAATTCGCAATTATTTACCGTTGTTTTATCACGTATGTCTATAGTTGATGTACCCTGTTTCTGTTTGCGTGTTTTCTTTCTTTAATTTCTTCTTCTTCTTCTTGTGTTGTTTCAATTTGTGCATTTGTACTTGTAAGTGTTTTCGTTTAGACTTGTGTTCTATAGTTCCTTTCTGAACGAAATCTCGGGCGTTTGGTTCTTTCATACTGTAGCACATACTTTACTTGTGTGATTACTTTCTTCATTTGTCTTATACGCTCCTTCCACATTGCTTCCTTTGCAATAATCTCATTCTCAAGTGTGAGTCGTTTTTGCATGATTTCTGTCTCTACGATTAATTGTCTTGCCTTTAACTCTTTTTTCCTTAGCCACCATTCGTTCGCGTTGCAGGGCTATTCGTTCTTGTCGTTCACCCCGTGTAGCTTTGAAGTTGCTCTTTTGCCAGTTTCTCCTGTCGTTCCATCCTCTCACGTGCAGCTTGAGCTCTAAATTCCTGTATGACCCAATTCCTAAGTTCTGCTCCAGCCAATCCATTCTTCTCACCCAATTCCATGAATTCTTGTAGTGTAGACATCTTGTCCTACCTGTAAACTGAGCTATCTAGCTGAAATACATAGGCGAAGTGGCAAGAGAAGAACAGACCCGACAAATTTACAATATGTTCTTCGCGGAACAGAGTAGCTATCGACTTCAATACTAAGTCCTGTGGTATCAACGTCGACCCGAAAATATCAACTTAATTAACACAAATACTGTCACGTTGACGACCACCTAAAAATATATCACTCAAAATATACGATCATTATACGAACCGTGACATATATATAACCACAAAATAATTATGGGAAAATATGTTCAATATAAGGAATATAAATATATAAATACAGCGGACCAATACTAATACTGACAAAAGACGATTGACGTACGACGAAAGTACATATTATCATTCATAAAAGACCAAAATCAATTTTGAATTTTAAGTGACAACACGATAAACACTTTATATATTACTCACAATTACGATACTTTATACTGAATGAACTATATGTAAACCATATAAATAATGTGAGAATATAAAAATATATACATATGACACTAGATAATCAATAGTCACAGTAGACGATTAACGAGGGACGAAAATACCAATCGATGTTTCAACCCGACAACAAATACTTTCAGACTTAGATTCAACATAACATACTACTGACTTATCATACAAAACAAACGGTTGTTAACTTATAATCAATTTTTACATAATTGAAAATACGACACCTTATTAAACTTTAAAAACAAAATCAATGTCACACCAATTGACAATTTACAACAGGTACTGGCCCTTAAGAAAATTGCGGTGTCGGTGTCCTCTACTAATTTCCAAATGTTCATTCCATGCTCGACTGTTCCAAATGCTCGAATATATTCGTTTTCTGCAGTCGACAATTAATGGAGGTTCTCCTCGAAACACAATATCAGGTAAATTGACACGATGGTGTAATGCACTTACACCAGCACCTAGACCACGCGGTCTGTGGCGACTGACAAAACCTAGTCGGTTATGGTGCACCCGTCGAACTTTGAGTTAAATTTGGGTATATGATTGTAACGATACCCACAGTAGACTGGTGTGTGCTGTCTTATCCGTCCTTCTATTCCTCTATGATGACGTGTGTAGTGTCTCCGTAATGTTGGCGATAAAGACTGCGATATTATGTGCAGAAACTTCGTGTCCGTTGATCCTATGCCAGTGAGGTGTCAGATTAATATAATGAACTGGCACCGTGAGACAACCGAAATGCTGCTTCGCCAACTGTAAATAGTCAGCAACAATGTGTCCGTGACGACTGAAATGTCGCTAGTAAATCCTTGCTCACTTGGTATGGCGGCGCAATGTGAGTCTAGTATCCGATAATGGCATCATAATATAAGGTTGAGACAGTGAAGGTTGAGTGCGGGAATATTGTGGGGCAGTGTCAGTGAGGAAAAATGTCCTGAAAGGGTTATGTGGAGGAACAAGGTTTGGGAGTAGTGTCGTTCGTTTTCCACAGATTATAAAAGTGCACCTCCGACATTTACCGGTGACCCACGCTCCTCAACGTTGTCATGTTCAGTATACTCTGCTCTGTCCCCAAATTCTGCTAGGATAATTCGTATATAATGTCTTCTGTTTCGGAGTTCCTCGATAATGTGGGGTATGTAACAATTTAACCCACAAATCGTTATTAATGTATTACTTCAGAAATGGAGTTGCGAGAATAAATAATTACTAACTCCTGAGCAGTTTCCAATGATCAGTTACTGTTAATAGCTTAATGTGACAGCGCAGTGTTTCTCAGGCTCTCAATGCCTACCATGATGGTTTATAAGTATATTCTATATCGACCATGGTGGTCAAACGTTTTGTATGGCTTGTGTCTATTGTTTATCTTCTTTTCCAAGGTAACATCAAAGCTATAAGTGTCACACATTCGTTCTAAATATAATGTTCTTAAATATCTTATAATCTCTTTTAATGTTCGTTGTTCAGAACTCTTTGATAGCACTGTGCTGTGTTCAATATAGTGCAGTTTTGCGCGTACGGTGCGACTATTATATTTCCACTGCACTTCTTTTACGTAATGGTGTTCTTACGTCCCGATATGTTAATTCTTATTGCACTGTTCTTATACTATACACACTTTCACTTACTGTTGTAACTTGTAAACTGTATGATCTTTCAGTTTACTTCTTGCTCTTCTCCATTTTCGTGACGTGGAGTTTTCGTGCGTTCTTTCCTTCTGTGTGTGATTCGTGTAGTACGGTGCAACTCAAGATGGATATCGGCGTGCAAATTTTCTACGTTAAGCTGACTGAATCTGGCACTGACTGAATCTGGCAGGAATTTCGTGTTGAAAATTAATTTATGCAGCGAGTCCAGTGACGACCCCCATATGCCTCGAAGTGCCTACACCGGCAACCGTCGAGGTATCACTCAACTCGTAATAATGCAAAACAGCAACGAAGGACGAGGAATTAAACTTGCGTCCTTACCTTGAATACAATGATAATCAACGGCACAAGTCAAGATCTCAAAGCGCTACCAGAAGTTTATTCCGTGGCAGACATGTGAACATTAAACTCACGTAGACCTGTAGGTTGACCCCTATAGACAGGGTCGGCGCCTACTTTACTGATCCACCGATGAGTGTTCAGTCTACTGCGCTCTGCTTGACGCCCTGATCCACTGATTCCATTTAAGCTGTAATTCCACTCTAGGTTTTTCCGCCCGGTTACTTCACTGCAGTATTATCATCAACAGATCCCCCTCTCCTGACTCATAGCTGTCTCACGCTCATATCATCGCGTCCAGAGGTCACCTCACACAGATCCTTCGAAAAACACGTCCTTCGTTCTACAGCACAATCACAGCGTCTCCTGTTGCTGTCCACTGACGTTGTCCACATTCTCCTTGGATTCATTTGTTTACGTCCACTTTCGTGTCCGAGTGGGAAATTCCCATTTTCCAATTTATACTTTTCGTGGTGGGTCGTGCCGCCGTATGGCAGGGAGCATCTCATTTAATTCATATAAGTAGTCATATAAGATGGACAAACAACAATATATATATATATATATATATATATATATATATATATATATATATATATATATATATATATTATATATATATATATATATATATATATATATACACTAGCTGACCCGGCCCGGCTTCGCCCAGACCCTGGTGGGGAGCATCTCATTTAATTCATATAATTTATATAAGAAGTCATATAAGCTCCCGTTCCCGTTCCCGACTATCTATCTGTCTGTCTGTCTGTCTGTCTGAACCGGCCCGGCTTCGCCCAGACCCTGATGGGGAGCATCTCATTTAATTCATATAAGTAGTCATATAAGTTCCCGTTCCCGACTATCTATCTGTCTGTCTGTCTGACCCGGCCCGGCATCGCCCAACTCCTGGTGGGGAGCATCTCATTTAATTCATATAAGTAGTCATATAAGTTCCCGTTCCCGACTGTCTGTCTGTCTGTCTATCTATCTATCTGTCTGTCTGACCCGTCCCAGCCCATGGTGGAGAGCATCTCATTTAAATCATATAAGTAGTCATATAAGATCCCGTTCCCGACTATCTGTCTGTCTGTCTGTCTTGGGTAAATGGAGGAGGGAGGAGGAAGAGGGAGGTGGAGGAGGGAAGAGGAGGGAGGAGGAGGGAGGAGGAGGGAGGAGGAGACAGGAGGAATAAGGAGGAATAGGAGGGAGGAGGAGGGATTAAGAGGAGGAGGGAGGAGTAGGGGTGGAGGAGGAGGGGGAGGAGGAGGGAGGAGGAAGAGGGAGGAGGAGGGAGAAGGAGGGAGGAGGAGATCGCAGGAGGAGGAGGGAGGAGGAGGAGGAGAGGAGGAGGAGAGGGAGGAGGAGGGAGAGGGAGGAGGAGGGAGAGGGAGGAGGAGGGAGGAGGAAAAGAGAGTAGGAGGCAGGGAGGAGGCTGGAGGGAGAAGGAAGAGGAGAAGAGGGAGAAGGAGGAGGGAGAAGGAGGAGGGAGGAGAAGGAGGGGCCGGAGGAGGAGGGAAGAGAAGAAGGGGGAGGAGGAGGGGAGGAGGAGGAGGGAGGATGAGGAGGAGAAGGAAAAGGGAGGAGGAGGAATGTGAAGGGAGGAGGAGGGAGGAGGTAGAGGGAGGAGGAGGAGAGAGGAGGAGGAGAGAGGAGGAGGAGGGAGGAGGAGGGATGAGGAGGAGGGAGGAGGAGGGATGAGGAGGAGGGAGGATGAGGAGGGAGGAGGAGGAAGAGGGAGGAGGAGGAATGTGAAGGGAGGAGGAGGGAGGAGAGAGGAGGTAGAGGGAGGAGGAGGGAGGAGGAGAGAGGAGGGCGGAGGGAGGAGGAGAAGGAAGGAGAAGGGATGAGGAGGAGAGGGAGGAGGGGGAGGAGGAGGAGGAGGAGAGGGAGGAAGAAGCAGGAGGAGCAGGGAGGAGAAGGGATGAGGGGGAGGAGGAGGGGGAGGAGGAAGAGGAGAAGGGAGGAGGAGGACGGAAGAGGACCGTGATTAGGAGGAAGGAGGAGGTGCGAGGAGGTAGGAGGAGGGAGGAGGCGGAAGAGGGAGGAGGAGGGGAGGAGGAAGAGAGTGGAGGAGGGAGGAGGAGGAGGGAGGAAGAGATAGGCGGAGAGAGGAGGAGGAAGGAGGAGGAGTAGGGAGGAATAGGAGGGAGGAGGAGGGAGGAGGAGGGAGGAGGAAGAGAGTATAATAATTTATATCATATAAATTTTATATATATATGCATTTATAGTCAATATAAAAAATATTGCAGTAAAGCTGTAAATAACCGAATAAAATATATATGATATATATAAAATATATATCAGACAGACAGACAGATAGACTTTCAGACAGACAGACAGACAGATAGTCGGTAACGGGAACGGGAGCTTATATGACTACTTATATGAATTAAATGAGATGCTCCACACCAGGAGCCAGGCGATGCCGGGCAGGGTCAGACAGACAGACAGACAGGACAGACAGACCAGACAGACAGACAGACAGACAGACAAGACCGGAACGGGAACGGGAGCTTATATGACTACTTATATTAATTAAATGAGATGCTCCCCACCAGGGACTGGGCGAAGAAGAGGGAGGAGGAGGAGGGAGGATGAGGAGGGAGGATGAGGAGGGAGGAGAAGGAAAAGGGAGGAGGAGGAATGTGAAGGGAGGAGGAGGGAGGAGGGAGGAGGTAGAGGGAGGAGGAGGAGAGGAGGAGGAGGAGGAGAGGAGGAGGAGGGGAGGAGGAGGAGGAGGAGGGATGAGGGTGTATGTGTGTGTGTGCGCGCGGGCGTGTGTGTGTGTGTGTGTGTGTGTGTGTGTGTGTGTGTGTGTGTGTGTGTGAATATATTCAGAAAACATAAAGGGCAAATGTATAATTTTTCGATGTAGTAATCACTGTGTGCCGGCTTCCTGGCCTAGAGATTAACGACTTTTCTCCGTAATCTCGTATACTCTCGTAGGTAACGTGACGACGGTGAGAATCAGCAGTGGTTCGGTAACTTACGGTGTATGTGAGCCGGCCGCTCTGAAAGCAATGGCAAACTAATGAGCGAAATCTTGCAAAGAAATCAACAATCAACTGAAAGATGCTGATGTTGACAGCAATTTCCTGCAAAGGATATGCAAAAACAAAACCACTGTGTTCATAGCAAATCCTCAAGCGCCGATAAAGTGCTTGAATTCCTGTAGAAAACCAGATTCTGGAGACACAACTCGGTGTGCCTGACCCGGTCGTCACAGAAGTCACGCCGTTTTGAACCTTCCTACTTCTCTCATACACTTTCTGGACTGACATGCATGGATCACCATACTGGACCTTCATTGGCTGATGAATTTCTATAGGCTTCACCGCTTCAATGAACAAAACCACGGATAACAACACGCTGCTCCTCTTTGGTGCATAACAAAGAGTGGTGAGCATCTTTAAAATGTCATGATGTCACCGTGTTCGTCTACACTGTGATGTAACGCTCTGAACACTCTTGGCATCCTTAACAACAATATAGACAGGTTACAAGTCAATGTCGTAGTTATTGTAATTTCTATCACACTTTTAAAGGTTTCATTTGAAGCGCCCTCGTATATAATATTTCAGCACTCTAAAATTCAGTGATATTGACTTATTACATAAGATATCATTCGTTTTCTTAAATGCAGGCCTTGCTTGCCTATTCTGCTTTTAATTTCCTGTTGTACATCTTCCATCTGATATTATAATTGCCCCTAGGAAGAATTTACAAATTTACTTACGTTTTGAAATCTGCCAATCTTTTCTTTACAAGCTCGACCTCTTCCTCGTGATCTGTAAAACTGAAAGAAAACATAAAATAACCGGGTCAATAAACAGTTTCAATTGATTTCCTACCTTGAAATTTCTACCACATGCGACATCTGCTACAGAGTTGAGAGTCGGTCTATAAGGTCTTTTCTATTTTTATTTAAGTATCCGGTATTGAAACATGAAATTGATTTTTCCATGCTCTACTTTATCTGTGGCATATTGCATGCGACATAAGTTACTAAATTTGTGTTTTCTCTGTTTCGTTAAATGTTGTGACTTAAATTATTGGTTGCAGGTTATATTAGATGGTTGTATTCTAGGCTGTTAATGTTTCCTTTTAGTCGTTGTTCCAAGACTTTGCTTGTTTTTGTTTTGTTTGTCATGTTGTGTTAATTAAAACTAAACTAAACATTGTGTCAATTGCTATTATTCTAATTGTTCTTGTGTTTTCTTTTATTTGGTAAACATACCCGATTCTCGAGACATTGAAAGTCAAGTTATTTCGTTCGTTAGTTTTTTTCTTCGTTCGAACCTTCGAGTGTTTGTTCGTTCATGCTCACCTTGTTTTAGTTCTTCTTCTTTTTCTTATGCAGTTGCTCGCGTGAGATGTCGTTTTCTTGTTCTTTTGTTCTTGTTCTTTTTAATCTCATTCTTGTTCTTATTTTTGTTCTAGTTCTTCTTGTTCTCGTTCTATGTGTTCTTGTTCCTGTTCTTGTTCTTGTTCTTGTTGTTCTTGTTCTTCTTCTTCTTCTTCTTGTTGTTGTTGTTGTTCTTCTTCTTTTTCTTCTTCTTCCTCTGCTACTTCTGTTATGTCTTCTTATTCTTGCCCTGCTCCCTCTTCTTCTTCTCCTCCTCCTCCTCTTCCCCCTCCTCTTCCCCTTCCTCCTCCAACAACAAACAATAGTTGCTAACTCACGCAATTCCTAAAACGAGACAAATTAATACCACATACACTGAATATTAAGAACAAAACACTTAGTAACATATCAAACAAAAATAAAAGCCATTAACTTACTTCTTGATGACACGCAGCCGAAACTGCTCATGATCAATATATTTCTTGATATTACTTGTCAAATTAAGTGAGGCCAATTTTTGGACTGAATAACTGGACGTCACGACGGACTTGGGGCTGTTCTGTCTGACCCTGGTGCCTGCCTTGACCACTGATGTAGTCAGCAGTAGAAAGGTAGCAACCACAAGCGTGACCATGCATGTCCAGTTTGTCATTATCTGAAACATTTAAATTAGAGTCTGTAACAGATGCAGTACCGAAGGACAATACATCGTCAAATATGATCTCCCAATTGAACAGAAGGCGATACATCGCTACACTAGTGTTAACGTGTTATTTGTTTTGTTACGCGGTTTCTTCCGCGATTTTAATGCTCAGTGAACGGAAATCTACATTATACTATTTGTTCATTTGATTGTGTACCGTGTTTGGTCCAAACTTAACTGTCATCAATCAAACGTACTAAAGCACGAACTCCGTAGCGACGACCTCCACGATTCTGCGAAAAAATGCAACCGTCAACCTAACGAAATGGCTGGAATTGAACCCACAAGTTTCGGTGCGCGAGTTAGGCGGTGTGACCACTTCATCACTTCCTCTGTGGAGGGGATATTGGCTTTCCAACACCTGTGAGTAGCGCCACTCCTCCAATTTCCTCCATGATTTACCTCATATCATCTTGATCCTGTTGTACCTTGCGGTATCGAGGCGAAGTATAAACAACGGTAGAGTGTCCGTTTATGGACTTCTTGTATCGAGATTCCTATAGACTCTGTTATTCCCTCTCTCCATCGTTTACATGGTCGGTCTTTTCTTCTTATTTCATTTGGTCTGTACATTATTGCTTGTTCTTGTATACTGTTAGTTGGTAACCTAGCATGATAATGAGCAGTATTTTTCTAGATTAAGTAAATTCCCTACCGGTTGCTTGTCTTGTTATAGGTTGATTAACTACTTAATTCAGTGGTGTGGTTCTCAACCGATGGGGAAGTTTAGGGTTTCCGGGGGGGGGGGGGGGGGGCGCCTGGGGGGGGGGGGGGGGAATTAAGATTATTTCAAGATCGCGTGAATACAAGAACTGATTACTTAATTTTGTTTTTCCTTCCATATTTTACGGTTCTGTAATTCTCTCCATTCTGAAATTCATGTTATAGCGTAAGTAGACCCTCAAATCACGTTTTCTGTAGACGTCAAGACTTATTCTAGTATGTGTTATTAGATTTAGCTTCCGTTTTTTACGTATACTGTGTAGGGACGGAAAGGGGGGGGGGAGGGAATTTATATGGAGGAAATACGAAAGGAAAGAATGACGTTCTGAAAATATGGTGAAGGGGTGCAGGGGCCAAAAAAGGTTGAGAACCACTGACTTAACCCATTTATATTTGCTACTTACCCCCCCACCCCCCCCCCCCCCCCCCCATGTTACATTCACGGAAGACTCCTCGTTATTATTATTATTATTATTATTATTATTATTATTATTATTATTATTATTATTATTATTATTATTTAATTTGCATTCTCTAAAAGTACTGGAGAGTCTTGGCCATTAAAGACCAGAACTTTAGGAAGGAAAAATCCCAACTGCACGTCCTAGCGGTAGAGGATGGGAAACACACCACGGTGTGGCTAACGCAGCCCTGGGGTCCGAATATCCACCGGAAAAAGTGAACAACTTTGCAGATGAACAGAGCAGGGCACTCACTTGTCCTGACAGTGAAATGGCTGTTAAAGGCTGAGGTAACTGACCCCCGCGTGGATGTGAAAGTCAAGGGAAAACCACCACATTAGCTTCCCAAGACTTCATCACAAAACACATTTAAGAGTTTACATTCGCTTGCTTTGATATACAACTCTGCAGTTTACTTGACAGGGAAGTTTTAAGTTTGATAATAACATCTCAAATACTGGAGAGGAAAGTTATGATGCAGAAATAACTTATCACATACTGGACAGGAATGTTCTAGACCTGAAAGTAACTTCTAAAATACTGGACAAGAAAGTTTCTAAATTTGAAATTAAATTCTCAAATACTGGAAAAGGACGTTCCAAATTTGAAATTAACTTCTCAAATACTAGACAGAATTTTTCTAAATCTGAAATTAACTTCCCAAATACTGGAGAGGAAAGTTATGATTCTGAAATTAACTTATCAAATACTCTACAAGAAAGTTCTAAATCTGAAATTAACTTTTCAAATGCTGGACAGGAAAGTTCTAAATATGAAGTTAACTTCTCAATTACTAAACAGAAATGTTCAAAATTTGAAATTTACTTCTAATATCCTGGACATGAATGTTCTGTATCTGCAATTAACTGCCTCAAACATTGGACAGGATTTTCATGAATCAGTTGAGTGGATCCCTGACATGAAGGTCAAAGTCCAAAGAGGAACGAAGCATAAACTAATGAAGATACACCATTTAATAATTGATTTACGCTGCACTGTTTCGCCAAGCTTGTGGCTCAGTACATCCGACTTAGACCAGTAGATTTCAGGTTTGCTCTGCCTAGCCTATGACTGTTCCCAGTCTACTTACAATGCAGCTAGTTTATACTCTCTCTTCGTTCTGGTTCCTAGCCTTTGACTTTCCCAGTCTACCTACAAGGCAGCAGGTTTTGTGTCTCTCCACGTCTGCCCCTTTCCTTTCACTGTTTCTTAGTCTACCTACAAGCAGCAGGTCTATGACTCTCTTCGTCCGGCCCCTAGCCTTGGACTGCCCCCAGTCTACCTGCAAGACAGCAGATTTTATGTCTCTCTTCGCCTGGTCCCTAGCCTTGAACTGTCCCCAGTCTACCCTGCAAGGCAGAAGGTTTATGTCCCTCTTAGTCTGGCCCTTGGCCGTTGACTGTCCTCAGTTTACCTACAAGGCAACCGGTTTGTGTCTCTTCGTCTGGTTCCTATCTCTTGAGCTGTCCGACACGGAAGACCCGACCGTAGCTGTGCTACCGGCGGCATAGCTCTTGGTCATTGAAAAACTCAAACTCCTCTACCTCGGTAAAGTGGAGACATGGCACAGGGGATTAAGATACTAGGCGTAATGAACTCATTTTCCTGGTGCTTAAGTGAAACAACAACTACAAAATATGAATTACACAAAGATATTATTAACTTCAACGTTGAAGAATAATGTATCGCCTAATGTGGCCTCCCGTTTTGACAGAGCCGGCTCAGTGTCGAGCGGATTATGTACGCGATTCGTACTCCCGCATACCGCGTTCGAAACCGGCGACTTAGAAGCAGACCGCCTTTCGTTGGTATGTGTGCCAGTCGTTCAGAAAGATATGGCAAACTACTGAACGTAAGCTTGCCAAGAAATCACAAACAGCAAAACAATAATGGGATTGACTACGACGTCCCGCGAAGGATGTACAACTATTTTATTTTTGAGTGTGGACAGAATCGCGAATGTTAGATTCATACAAGAGACAACATTGCAGTTATAGACATATTTCAAGCGAACGAAAGAAGAAGAAGAAGAATCATGTTCTTTGTTTCGTTTCTTGGTGTCTTCTACAATTCTAATCCTCGGTGATCAGAGGTGTACGTTATAATACTTGTTCATGTGCTTGTGTACAATGTTTGGTCGAAACCTATTTATTATAATATGGTACTGACTCAATTTGTGACACTTTCAAAATAAAGTTCGTTCTTTCTGCAGAGAGCCGTGAAGAAATCGTCTCACAGAGCATGGACTCTGAAATTCCAGCAACAAACCCCAAGGATCTCCGAAACCATTGCATTTGTAAACACGGAAACGAGGCCGAGACCTTCGTGGAGAGTGGCGGGCGGGTTGGCCAATTTGACACGATGACTCTGTGACCTTCAAGAATTAATCAATCACCAACCAGCACCAAGGTTAAACTAGCCGAATGGATAAGAGCGCTCGTGCTTAAACGTCCTGTGCGCTGTATTGCTTAGTTAGAAGTTTACAACCTCTTCACTGGTATTTTTTTCCCATATCCTTGTTTACAGGACCATCGCTGTCAACAGCAGCAGTTTACTGATGTTGTTGATGTCTTGGCAAGTTTATGTTCAGTAGTTTACCATTGTTTCTGAACGACCGGCTCCCATAACAATTCGTTAAAACCCAGCGCAACGCAGTCTGCTGCCAATCGCGAGCAGCTATGTTTCGAATGCGAGTAAGCCGGATTACGAATCGCGTCCATAACACCTTCGCCACGGAGAGCGGCCCTACACCGGTCAGTTGGACTAAACTGTTGACTTCACGTCTTTGACTTGGGAACGTAAACGACAAGTACCTTCAAAGACGGAGTGGGTTCGCCTGATGGTGATGGGCACTGGTAGTAAGGGGAGCTAATCAATACGAAAACATCAGTCCAGTTCTATTAGAAGTAGTAGCACATGTATGGACTACGCTTGAGTTCAAACGAGGGACAATTTTAAAACACACACACACAGTATAGGTTAGTTGATCATTTAAGTTCGGATGGAAGAATCAAGACTAACCAAGATCGAAAATAATTGTACACATCAAAGTGCTAGAGTGACAACTAAGCAAGCTATCAAGGTGTCATTGCATGGACACCAACATCGACAGCTGTGTTTCGAACGCGGGATTGAGAATTGCATTCGTAATCCCTTCACCACAGAGCCGATGACAATGTAGTCAGGGTGGAAGATATAGTCAGGGTGGAAGATATAGTCAGTGTGGAAGACATAGTCAGGGTGGAAGATATAGTCAATCAATCAATCAATCATGTGCCATGCCGGAAAGCGTGGGCGGTCATGACTCGCCATTTCACTCGATCACCAGTGTCGTGGATCAGCTCAGTGTTCCTGTCTCGTCCATGCCATGTGGCCAAGCCATCCAGGTATTTTCCTCTCGGTCTTCCTCTTGGTCTGTTCCCCTCGATCTTGCCAGTTGTCACTAAGTTCTCCAATCCATTTCTTCTCATAACATGTCCAAAAAATTTTGACTGTCTACGTCTAATTCTCTAATCAGTTTACGATGTTCATTTGTCTACTGTAGTACTTGGTCATTGGTTTTTCTGTCTGTCCATGGTATTCTTTGCATTTTCCTCAGAAACCACATTTCTGCAGCCATCAGATGCTTTTCAGCTTGACTGCTCATTGTCCAATTTTCACATCCATACAAAAGAACAGGCTCTATGTATCCCCTCAACACTCTTTTTCTCGTTTCAATTGACATCTTTTTATTGGTCAGAATGTTTTCATCTTGCTAAAGGCTACTTTCGCCATGGCGATTCTTGTTCTAATCTCTTCAAGGCATCTCCCATCAGATGTTATAACTGTTCCAAGATAATTGTACCGATTCACTTGTTGAAGAATATTTCCATTTACTTGTATATTACATTGTGGCACTTCTTCCTTCCTACTGACGACCATAACCTGAGTCTTTTTACAATTTAATTCTAACCCCAGTTGCTCACTGTGTACAACAACCGCATCTACTAATTGTTGCAGGTCCTGCGCATTGTCTGCAATTAATACTGTATCATCTGCATATCTAATGTTATTGATGTTTCGTCCTCCAATGCTGATTCCATTTATATCCTCTACATTTCTGAAAATATTTTCACTGTATAGGGAAAAAAGATCTGGAGACATCACACATCCCTGCCTAACACCTCTCTTAATTGGCTGATACTGTCCCACTTCATTATCAATCCTTATTGCAGCTTGTTGTTTCCAATATATGTTTTTTATAAGTCTAATGTCTTTCCCATCAATTTGTAGATCTGCAAGCATATCCACCATGCTGACATGTCTAACTGCTATCAAAAGCCTTTGTATAGTCAATAAAGCAAAGATGTATATCCTTGTTTACTTCTATAGCACGTTCAATAACTGTTCGCAGCATATACACAGCATTTACTGTACCCTTTCCTTCTACAAACCCGCATTGTTCTTCCCCTATTTCAGGTTGTATCTTCTTCCTCATTCTTTGCATGATAATTCTTAGCAAAATCTTTGTGATGTGACTCATTATACTAATTGTTCTATGTTGATCACATTCCAAGGTTCCTGATTTCTTTGGGATTGCAATAAATATAGAGTTACATAATTCAGGAGGTATATCTCCAGTATCATATAATGTGTTCAGCAGTCTGGTGACTTGATCTAGTCCAAATTCTTCTAAAGCTTTAATCATTTCTGATGTGATGTTATCCGCACCGGGGGCCTATGTCATTCTTGCGATGATCGTCTTTAAGCGAATCATGATATACTAGGCACTTTTAAAGAGGTAGTTTGCCGTTGCTTTCCTCTATGGCAGTGACCTTACTGGTCGGAGACCGCAGCCATTGACTCAAGACGAGTTCCTCTGCCTGCCGTCGTGTAAATCGAGGCCATGACCCACAAATATCTGTCGGCTGCCCTCAAAATTACATCCACCACCTGCCTTCCGTGGCTTCTTTTGAAAACTTCCAATAAAAGGAACACAGTATAACATCACATAATCCACAGGGAAACACTATTCACAGGGAATCCAAAGGAAATCACACGAAATCCAATGAAAAACACGAAATAGCGTCCCTCCGAAAAGTAACGCTTCATCTTGTCGCCATTGTACCGGAAGTCATTGTAACTGATATAGTCAGGGTGGAAGATATAGTCAGGGTGGAAGATGTAGTCAGGGTGGAAGATAGGGTCAGGGTATAAGATGTATTCGGGGCAGAAGATGAAAACACACAGCAAACATTGACTAACAGGTGCTTGCACAGAATCGTGTGATAATATGGTATGACAGTCTCTAATGTGGAGCTCATGGAGAGAACTAGACAAATCCCAGTGAACCAAGAGGTGAGGAAAGGTCGCCGGCGATGGTTAGAACACACAGTGGGAAATCCCGAGGAGAAAATAACTCTCTTTTCTGGAACCCACAAGGCAAAGGATATCGCGGAAGAATTAAAAACATACGGAAAATAGAACTGCAGACAAGAGTGAATAATATATGGAGAACATAAAGGTGGAAAAGGGGGGGGGGGGGAGGAGCTGCAGGAATTAGCAAAAGATACGACGGCTTGGCGTGGGCTTGTTGAGAGCTTATGTTCTAAAGGAGAATACAGGCAAGAAAGAGGAAGAAGAAGATGATGATTATGAAGAAGAAGAAGAAGAAGAAGAAGAAGAAGAAGAAGAAGAAGAAGAAGAAGAAGAAGAAGAAGAAGAAGAAGAAGAAGAAGAAGAAGAAGAAGAAGAAGAAGAAGAAGAAGAAGAAGAAGAACAAGGACAAGAACCAGAACAAGAAGCAGAAGTAAGAAAAGAAGAAGATAAACAAGAAAGAAAAAGAAGAATACGAATAGTAATAATAATAATAATAATAATAATAATAATAATATGAATAGTAATAATAGTAATAGTAAGAAGAAGAAGAAGAAGCGAGAAGAGAAGAAGAAGAAGAAGAAGAAGAAGAAGAAGAAGAAGAAGAAGAAGAAGAAGAGCAACAACAACAACAACAACAACAACAACGAGAAGAACAAGAAGAACAAATAGAACACGAAAAACAAGAATAAATAAGGAAGACGGATAACAGCAAAAACAATATTAATAATAATACTGAGATTTTAAAAGTTTTGCATATCCTTTAAAGGACTCGCTGTCAACATCAGCATCTTTCAGCTGATTGTTGATTTCTTGGCAAGATTACGCTCAGTAGTTTGCCATTGCTTTCTGAGTGGCCGGCTCACAAACCCCGTAAGTTACCGAGGCGATTCGAACCACTGCTGATTCTCAACGTCGTCACGTTACTTACGAGAGAATACGAGATTACGGAGAAAAGTCGCTAACCTCTAGGCCAGGAATACTAAGATGGAGAGAAATAATACTAGTAACAGTATTAAGAAGAAGAATACAATATTAGTAAAAAGGTAACAAATGAACCACAACCGTTATAATTTTGCTACGATTTAAAACACTAAAAGCTGCGCAAAAGAATCATATAAAGTCTTCACTAACATGCCAAAGAAATGTTAATTATGGAAAAATAGTATTATCAATATAGGTACCGCAACTAATACCAACACTAAGAGGCAATCTACAAAGAAATAAAGAGAGCTCTACTTTCAGCGACTAAATATTAAAAAAGTTCATCCAACACACGAAGTATCCCAAATAGAAGTTTCAAATGTGTATTGAAAACATTGAAATCTGTACACGTGTTGTTTGTAAAGTTCTATTCGCGTTTTTACACGTGTGTGTATATTGATTCAGTCGTGTCAAATTGCAGTCGTGGAAAGTACAGATGCGAGTCCACGAATTAAATTATGAGCCATGGTTGAAAGGAGTGGTTGTATCTGTCCAACTGTTCACAGTTTGAGTAATGCGCAAAATATGGTAAATTTCTTTTCTTTCTTTCTTTCTTTCTTTCTTCTTCTTTCTTTCTTTCTTTCTTTCTTTCTTTCTTTCTTTATTTATTTCTTTTCTTTCCTTTTTCTTCTTTTTCTCTGCAGCAGCTGCTGCAGCTGCTGCTGATAATGATGATGATGATGATGATGATGATGATGATGAAGATGAAGATGAAGATGAAGATGATGATATCAATAATATCTGTTAGTTAGGTGCTGCTGCAAAGTATGTTAAACTGTCAGTGAGGTATGTGATACTGTATGTAAGGTGTGTGATATTGTATGCAAGAAATGTTCTACTGTATGTAAGGTATGTGATATTATATGCAAGGTATGTGATACTGTATGTTAGGTATGTGATAATGTGTGTAAGGTATGTGATACTGTATTTAACGTATGTGTTGATGTGTATAAGGTATGTGATATTGACTTTAAGGTATGTGATACTGTCTGCGAGGTATTAGATAAAGTCTGTGAGTTATGTGATACTGTCTGTGAGGTATGTTACACTGTATGCAAGAAATGTGATCATGTGTGTAAAGTATGTGATACTGTATGTAAAATATGTGATACTGTGTTAAAGATACGTGATACTGTATCTAAGGTATGTGATACTGAGTTTAATGTATCTTCTAACGTATATAGGTTGTGTGATACCGTGTTTAAGACTTATTATCTGTGATACTGTAATTAAAGTGTGTGATAATGTATAAAAGGTAAGTGATACTGTAAATGGGGTATGTGATAATGTTATGTAAGGTATGTTGGTACTGTATGTACGATATGTGTTACTTTATGTGAGATATGCAATAATGTTTGTGAAGTATGTGATACTATACATAAGATATTTTAAACTGTATGTGACAAATGCGATTCTGTCCGGATGGTGCGTGATGCTTGCCCACTGTTATGTGATGCTACCCAACTGGTATGTGATGTTTTCTGGTCTGTGTGTAATGCTGCCTGCATCCGGTAATGAGTGAGTTCTATTGAACAGTCAGATATCATAGTCGGCGTCTGTTATATCTGTTATTGCAGTGATCACAGTTGGGACGCCAACTCCAATGTGCCAAGACTTTATGTCCACTTCTAGCACTGGCTGTTGTTTCTTCTGTTTCTGTTCTCTTTGTTTAATCCGTTGAACTGTCGGCAAACCAGTGTATGGCTATTCTATGGCTGGGTGGACATAGCGCGAGCTCTTAAAATTCCTGATGCTGATGACGATGATGCTGATGACCCTACACAGGGCGGTGGGATTAAAACGTAACTTCTCGTTCTTAACTTGGGGACGTAAATTATAAGTCCCTCTGAAGTCGGAGTGGGTTGGCCTGATAGCGAGGGACACTTGTGATAGGGGAAGCTAACCCATACGTAAAAATCAGTCCAGTCTGGGTTACGTTCAAGTTCAAAGAGAGGGTAACAACAACAACAAAATCTCCAGCCGCCAGCGAAGAGTCCCAATACAAACAGTACCAGTTTGTTAGTTGCATATCCTTTACAGAACGCCGCAGTCAACCCCAGCATTTTTGGGGGTTGGCTGTTTGTGATTTCTTGGCAAGTTGAGTTGAGTTGAGCTCAGAACCGACATCACCGCGCTCAGGACATTCATATACGCGATCCGTCCCCTCGTTCAACAGCCAGCGAAGAGTCACACTACTAATCGTTTCCACCGATATCTGATCAAAAGTTCTCCTTGTCTTCCCTCTCAGTTTTCCAGAACCCCTGCCGATCCTCCGCAATCTCATTGTTTCCAAATGAACGTTCTCAATCTGTTCCCCCACCTTCTCAACCTGCTCCCACAGGCGCTCGACCACCTACCACAAAGAGGTGCATTCACTGCAATCCTATCAGTCCGTTCATTCCCCCGCACTCCCACATGGTCATGTCAAAAAAGTGCATACAATTATCTCAATCTGTGACCTCTGAAGCGAGGTGAGCCAGTTTACGTTGAATAGTTCGTCATCACGTTTTGAACGACCGGCACTTATATCATTTTAAGAAAACCAAAGAAAAGTAGTCTGCGGCCAAATCGCCCGCAGCTGTCTTTCGAACGTGGTATGCGGGATTACGAATTGCGTTTCGTAACCCATTCGCCACTGTGTCGCCTATGGTACCAGTAGCAGCCTGATTATATGTATGTCTGGCCTTTCAATGAAATGGTTGATGTAAGACAGAAACGAAAGAAAGAAAACACAAACACATCGAATTTCCAAAAGAAAAGTTGCAGTTTTATTTCCTCAATAAAGTATTTACACCAAGACATTGTATTACTACAGGACAACAGTACTAATATCTAGATACATGCATCTACACTATCTAATTTACAGTTACTATGAAAGCACATAAGTAGACAATACTGGTACGTGTCTCTCACGACCAAGTGGTTACGGATTTAAACATTACGGATTTAAACAAACATGTCGTTATGAATTAATCACAGGTGAAAGATCTTCAATTGAGACAGCCAAACGATAATGTTTAACATGTCAGTCACGGAACAACCCATTGGCAAGGCTTCAAAATACGAAATTTAAACGAGGGGGCTTCAAATGAAAACTGTAAACCTCCCAATGACTCTTTCAGTTGTCCAAATAATCGAAAATCACTTGGGGCTAGGTCTGACGAGTACTGGGGATGTGGTGTACACTAAACTTGCAGGTCTTCGATGGTTTCAACCGTTGCACGGGCAGTATGGGGTCAAGCATTGTCATGTTGCAAAATGACACTTTTACTCAGACGTCCAGGTCGAGTCATTTGGATTTGACTACGAGTCGAAACTTCGTACTCCGTTCACATTTGCTGGACTGATAGTATGCATCGCCATACTGGACTTTCATTCGCCGATGAATTTGTATAGGTTTCACCCTTTCACTAATTTTAAAAAAAACGTATAGCAGAACGCAGCTCCACTTTAGTGCAAGTCAAACGTGGGGCGGCCGTCTCTAAACTTCCTTATGATGTCACTGTGGTCGTCTGCATCGTGATGTCGCATGCTTAACCCTCTTGACATCCTTAATAACAATATTGACAGGTTAAAAGACCAGCATGGTTATTGTAATTGCTATCACGCTTTTAAAATTTTCATTGGAAGCCCCTTCATAGAACAAACATGATGAGCCATAAGACGAATGATCATATTTATCTCTGTCATTCAACTATACAATGGTCCCAACTAATTAATATAAGAGCTGATCATGGTAACTGTTATTCCAACAATGATAACTCCTAGCAGTCATTCATTAATACACCTCTATTAACCTTTGAAAGTGTATCTTTATCTTCTGGTATCTTTGTAATCGCCCAGCCAGACACTTGCAGTTACCCTCTTTCTGGGGAAAGATTCCTCTGAATTCCTGCACACAGCAGTGTCTTCTTGAAGCAAACAAAAAACGTATATAGGCTACCCCAACAAAAATACCAGGTGTTTGTAAAGTCTCGGTACACTTTGTATGTTGAACAAATTTGAAAAAATGAAGTATATGATGTCATCGAAAAATGTGATCCACATTCCTTCGTGAAACAATATTCAGTTAATGGCAGTCGTCTGATGGGGCAATTCTTTGCACTCCAAACAGAAAAGTGTTATCAACGGAAGAAAATATTTTTCATTTTTGATCTTCATGCAAAGTATAGTGAGACTTTAAAAACACCCGGTACTAGGCATGTCGGCCGTCTAGTGAACCTCCGCCGTTCTCCATCAGAAGCTTCAAGATACTAACTGACAGGTTCCTCCAGGAACCACATCCTATCGCCCGTGAACACTTCAACCCGACTAATGTACTTCACAACACAATGTCAGTAAGTAGCCATACGTCACGCGCTGACTATATTGGTGGGATATAGTGTAACCACAAATCGAAACTTTGCAAACGAATATCCACATGTCATAATTAATTTGACATTTA
>JACEFZ010027480.1:32500-77500 GCA_014155875.1 Cepaea nemoralis
AAACACTGGCAGTTGCAAGACCCTGAACTTTTTACAGCACAAGCAACTCGAAGTCTGTGAAAATTGCCTCGTGTATCATGATCGGACAATCGAGCACTAATAGCACAATATCAGAAGCAGATTACAAGTCCGTATGAATAGTATGAACGAAGTGTGTGAGGAATACAACATGCACATCAGCATCAGTAAAACAAAGGTAATGACTATAACCAGAGAAGATAAGCAACAAAAATGCATCTAAAAGAACATCCCCTGAAAAAAGTAAAGAACTGCAACAACTAAGGAAGTACAATATCATCAAATGGCAAATCAGAATTCGAGATCAAGAATATATGCAATAAGGGAAATCAACTCATTGGACAAATGGCACCAATATTAAAGAACAAACATGATACAATAGCCACTAAGAAAGCACTATACAGCACAGTCTTCCTACCAACTCTATGCTACCAATGCCAAACCTGGACAATGACAACATAAGAGAACAGAAAAATTACAACACCAGAAATGAGATTCCTGAGAAGAATATTCAATGTATGAAGAAGAGAGAAGATCAGAAATGAAGAAATCAGGACTAAAGTGGGAGTTATTGCAGCGCTAGATTTAATCAGAAAGTAGCAATTTAAATAGTTGGGCCATATAACTAGATTACTAACTAACATTATATCACAACAAACAATGATGTACTGACCAAATGGAACCAGAAGAAGAGGCCAACCCTATAAACGATGGGCGTAGAGAAAAACCGAGTCCATGGGGATCTCAATACATGAAACCTTTAAAAGCACACTCTCTTGCTGTTTGTGCTTCACCTCGACACCACAAAGTACAAGACGAACAAGATGGGATGAGATGAGATAAGATGAGATGAGATGAGATTAGATGAACGTGTGATGTATTGACGTCCCCACTGAGTTAAAACTGTTCAATGTTGAAATGATATTGTTCATAAAATCGCACAAGAGAAAGACAAAATGATCAATGCAATCGTAAACAAACCTGGAGTGAAGAGACTATCGCTAAAGAAGATCAATGTTCGGCAGCAAAAATTGTACGGGCATGTAAAAAGAAGTATAGATAGCCTAATTAAAGTGATGCTGGAGGGACAGAAGAAATTGGTACGGACAGACATGTTGATAGACAGGTGCATGATGGATGTTTTACACACATAGATAGACAGACAGACAGACAGTCATACAGACAGATATATAGGCGAGAGACAGATAGATAAGTGTATGCTAGGTGTATTTATCTTTCATTTGTGATACAAAATCTCTACTTTCTTTTGTTCTTTCTGCACTATTGTTTTCTATCATTGCCACTGGAATGTCTCTGCTGTTCTTCTGTCACGTCTACATACCTGTTCCCTTGTGTATTCTCAAATTTGAAATACTGCTTTGAGCTGATTTCAGAAGACGTAGCGCCAGGAGACAAACTACTGTCGTCATATGTGCCCTGAGCTTCACTCTTGAGTGATGACATCTGTGACACAGCAGACGTGATTGAATCCACGTCAAAATCTTCTTCATACGGAGTTGTCTGTGGAATACAGAGGTCATTGGTCGATACACTCATAGTGTTTCTTGGAAAGTGAAATAATTTGAGAGGCCGAATTGATTGCATATTGAAGATAATGCCTCTAAAATACGAAAAGTGGAGAGGGGTTTGAGGTGAAGAAGAAAAAATATTACGAGGAACAGAAATAGCAATAGCAGCTGACAAAGAGGACGAATAAGAAGAAGCAGTATAAAGAAGAAGGAGGAGGAGGAAGAGCAGTAGGAGAAGCAGAAGGAGAAGGAGGAGGAGGAGGCCGGGGAGGTGGATGGAGGAGGAGTATAGGTCATAACATAACTAGAAACAGAAGCAGCAACAGTAACAGAAGAAGAAGAAGAAGAAGAAGAAGAAGAAGAAGAAGAAGAAGAAGAAGAAGAAGAAGAAGAAGAAGAAGAAGAAGAAGAAGAAGAAGAAGAAGAAGAAGGTGATGATAATGATGATGATGATGATGATGATGATGATGATGATGATGATGATGATGACGAAAATGATGATGATGGTTATGATAATGATGATAACGACACGGTGGTCTAAATTTATACCAAATCACAAACCCACCTGAACTTCAACACTGAAAGCATCTGAGCGTCCTTGATGACCGCCCCCCACTGCTACACGCTTCAAATCTTCTGGTTCGTGCACCAGAACTGCGCGACTAATACCAAACACCTCGTCGTCATTATTATAATCATTCATCACAGCAGACCTAAGACTGAAATTCGTGTTGTTTCTTTGGGAGCCCTCAAAAGATTCCTTGGACACAACCACATCGTTGTTAACCTTTGTATGACCAACTCCATTGGACAAACCTGATCTCACATAGTTCTCCCGTACAAAAGCTGCAGTTCCTTCTTGAGGAAGCTTCTGATTTTGACGCAATGTCCAATTTGCAGAAGCGGGAACTCTGTTCTCTGCGTGACCACTTTTCAAAAGAGCATTCTTCTGCTGTCTAAACGCGTTTGCAATTTCTTCAAGCTCGCTTTCCTCCTGATGGGAACACGCCATAATACTGAAAGTGCTGCTGGAATCAACGTATATAATCAGTAGACATGTCCGTTGGTACATGTTGACGGAAATATCCCGAAGCGAACTAAACGCCACCTGGTCCCTCTTCTTAGTCTTCCCATCATGTGCAGCTTCTACGGTTAATCCCTCAGAGGTCAGTCGCAGCGTTAGGAGCCTGGAAGGTTTGGATTCAATATCGTTGGCGATTGAGTTGATGAGCTTGTCGGTGACTCGATATCCCGCTTTCCAGATGCCATGGAAGTAGACGTTCTTCTCCACGAGCAACTTTGATTCCATTTTACCAAAATGTCTTGTGTTAATTACACTTCATGAAGAATCATGCAACTGATTCCGCTAAAAATTGTTCCAGTAGTTAGGAAAACCTAATCTTTAACCTAAAGCACCTCTAAAGTATTAAAGTAATGTGGATCTTGACATGTGAAGATCTCACAAGCTTCCCCTGTCCGGGTGTTGGTATTTTCCAGCAGGTAAAATCGCTTGTGATTGACGTACACGCCCCTGATAAGTTGCCTGTGATGTTTAAAATTTCAGAAAAACCTAGTTGTAATCAGATGTACCTGTGAAAGAGAAATTACATTAATTAGTCATTAGTCATTAGTCACTAGTCATTAGTCTTTAATGATTAGTCATCGCCATTGGTCATCAGTCATTAGTCATTAGTCACTAGTCATTAGTCACTAGTCACTAGTCATTTGTCATTAGTCATTAGTCATTAGTCACTAGTCATTAGTCATAAGTAATAAGTCATTAGTCATTAGTCATAAGTCATTAGTCATAAGTCATTAGTCATTATTCATTAGTCATTAGTCACTAGTCATAAGTCATTAGTCATATATGTCATTAGTCATTATTCATTAGTCACTAGTCACTAGTCACTAGTCACTAAGTCATTAGTCACTAGTCATTAGTCAGAAATCATTAGTCAGATAGTCACTAGTCATTAGTCACTAGTCATTAGTCACTAGTCATAGCATAGTCATTAGTCATTAGTCATTAGTCATTTATCATTAGACATTAGTCACTAATCTTAGTCATTAGTCATTAGTCACATTAGAAGCAGTTCCAACATCATGGCAAGAGAAAAACGGGCTTGCATGCCCAATGTGTGACCCTTTGAAAATAAAGTTCGCTCGTTCGTTTGTTCCTGTGCCAGCAATTAATACACAAAACTGACCCAAGTGAGAAGTGGAACAGACAGCAGTCCCGACAAAACCAACAGCATGCGCCCGAACACGCACACACATGCATGCATAAGGCCGCTCCCGGAACACCGCAACAGTCCGTCACTAGAATTACAGATTGTCGTCGATCGAAGCGGTAGTCTAAGAAAACCAGCAGCTGCACCACGCATTACTGCTAAAGGTGGTAAACCACTTAGTTCATCAACCAGCCACCAATCAATACTTTTTTTTTAAATGCAGTTCATAACACAAGAAATTCATTGACTGACAAGTGCAACATTTTATAAAATTGTTATTAGGAATAATTTTGTTCCTTGATTAGATTAGATTAGATTAGATTAGATTAGATTAGATTAGATTAGGTATTTAATGTTGCGAATATTTAATTCAGTAAAGTAAAAGATGTGTTTACATTTCTTCAACGGCATCAACATTGATGCAAATGACAATGTGTTTTGTTTATTTCGGTTGAAAGTAATTATACGCTAATACATTACATCCTGAACTTTATGTTTTCTATAGTATGCAAGTGGCCGGCTCCGTGGCGAAGGTGTTACTGACGCAGTTCGAACTATTAGCAGTATGACTCGTTGCTGGCTGTTGAACGAGGGGACGGAACGCATGTGGGAATGTCCTGAGTGCAGTGATGTCGTTTCTTAGCTCAAATCAACTCAACTCTGCTAAACCCAACTCAACTCAACATAACTCAACTCAACCCAACTCATCTCAACTCAACCCATCTCAACTCAACCCAACTCAACTGAACCCAACTCAGCTTCAACCCATCTCAACTCAACCATCTCACTAACCCACCTCAACTCAACTTAACCTCAACTCAACTCTACTCAACTCAACTTGATCAACTTAACTCTGCTCAATTTCAACTCAACTCTATCAACTCTACCCAAAGCAACTCTACTAAACTCAGCTCTACTCAGCTCAACTCTACTTTGCTCATCTCAACTCAGCCTAACTCAACTCAACCCAACTCTACTCTACTCAACTCAAATGCGGCGACGTGATACACGCCACATCATCCACCCACGCACCCAATTAGTCTCTATAAACAGGGGTTTAGCACCATATACCCGCTAGACGTTAAAGCGTGTACAAGTGTAGAGTGTACTTTACTTATTTCCCTACACTATCTATCTCTTCCCTCAACTTCTATTAGTGCTGGATCAATACATATTCAGAAAATTGATTCTATTTTGCGTTCGATGTCATTTATTCTAGCAGGCATAAGCATACATGGCTTATTGACAACATGGCGGCTATCATACAAAAGTTCACTGTATTGATTTCTGACAAAACTGATAATGGTCTCGCATGTGAAAGCGTCTAGGAACTCAATCGCAGTTTCTATGTAAGTGTTACTGTTTGTGTGGGTATGGGACCTAGACATTGGTTTCACACAAGTACCCCAGAAGTTGGGATTGGTTCGTCAGACGGCGAGGGACACTGGTAATAATGAAAGTTAATCCACACGCAAAAACCACTCCGATACACTGGAAGTAGTAAACAATATAAAATAACACAAAGTATTGCAGCTTTAAAGAACACGATTAGGGAAAACACAGGACGTTGCCGCGACTAGCCTTCATCATCAAACAAATGCATACACAAACCACAAGATATAATCATGGAGAAGATCCTTCAATAGTTACATTAAGACATAAGAACGGGATGAGAAGAATGAAAAGATGAAAAATGAGAAGAATGAAGTGAATAAGAAAATTTGAAGGAAAAAAAATGATTGCTACTTATCACAGAATCTTTATTTTTTTTCCTCCAAATTTTCATTTTCTCACCATTGTTCTCATTCCTGTATTTTCCGTAAACGGTAAACTAATATATGATAAAATCATCATCATAAACAGAATAAACAAACATTATCATGACAGAATAAACAAATCGCATCCCCAAACAGAATAACCAAACAAAATCATAAACATTATAAATCAACAGTAAATACACATAATAAACAAACCACATCATGAACAGAATAAACAAACCGCATCATGAACAGAATAAACAAACCGCATTATGAAAAGAATAAACAATCTTCATCATAAACAGAATAAAAACACAGTATCATAAACATAATAAATAAACAATATCATGAACCGAATAAACAAAGCACATAATTAACATAATAAACAAACCGCATCCTAAACACAATTAATAAACCGCATCATAAACATAATTACAAGGGGCGTTCTTTTGAAATCCGTTCGTGCCGCACAGCGCGTAATTGCGTACGTTAAACATGATCATGTCAAAGTCATGTGATAAGTACTGACCAATGAATAAAAGAGTATGTGCTTATCGTCCCATGATGCAAAGGTTCTGTTTCTGACCGTTTAGAAAATGGCCGGGTTGATCCAAAATAGTGTCCAAAGAAGCTCAAAGAGCAGTGATTCAGTTTCTTTCATTTGAAGGATGTCGACCAGTGGACATTCATACGGTAACAAATGTATGTCGAAGACAACAATGACAGACTGGGCACGAATGTTTCGGAAAGGACGTCATTTCACGACAGATCTTCGACGGCCGGGTTAAGCGCATATTGTTGCAACAGAAAAAACCATCGCCAACATTGATGCAGCAGTACAGATGAACTGTTCTTGAAGCAAATGTTCGCTAGCGAAAGAATTTGGTGTGTCAATTGGGACAATTCAAAAGGTCGTTCGCAAGAAACTGCAGTATCAAAAGGTGTGTTCACGGTGGGTACCACGGATGTTGACCGACCACCATAGGATGGTGTTTGAACCACTTGCTGCGTTACAGAGTTGAGGATGATGCATTTCTCTTCCGCATAGTGGCAGGGATGAATCATGGTGTTACCACTTTGAGCCGAGCAACAAAAGAGAGAGCATGCAATGGAAGCATGCTGGATCACCACAAGTCAAAAACTTGAAGTTATAAGTTTCCGCTGGTAACGTTATGCTGAGCGCATTTAAAAAAAAACAACAACAACAACCGTGAAACGCTATTGTTGGCCGACTTTAAAGAACTTGGTGTCAACATCAACTCTACCCACTACTTCCAAACAATAGACAAGCTGCAAAAAGTCATCAAGAATAAACGACCCGGCATGCTTTCTTGCGGTGTGATTTTGTTGCACGATAATGCTCGCCCGCATGTCGCAAAGATTGTGCAGGAAGCATTAGCAAGGAAGAAGTGGGAAATTCTGCAACATCCAGCCTATAGTCCTGATTTGTCACCATGTGATTTTCATTTGTACGGACCTCTAAAAAAGCTCACAAGGGGCAACGATTTCAAACAGATGCAGACGTAATGAACTCGGTAAACACTTGGTTCAGTGAGCAACCACAATCCTTTTTCGTGGACGGCATTAGCTGCCTAACTAAACAATGGGATTCTTGCCTGAATGCCTATAGCGACGTCATCTGACCAACCCATGGTGCATAATTCATTCAAAATGAATGCTTTGTTTAATTCTACCACACCTGTTAATGTTTCTTTCATGCTTTTTTTGTTTTACATAAAGCCATTGGAACGGGTTTCAAATAAACGCCCCTAATAAATAAACAGTATCATAAACATTATATTGGTAAAATTAACTGGCAACCCTTTTAACAAAATGGCCAAATAATATATGCTCCAACGGGAGAAAGCAGTGAAGATAGTGTAGAGGAATTTTCTAATGACATGGAGTATACTTTGAAGAAATGTAAAAATTCAGAATAAACATCATAATGGTGACTCAATGCGAAAGTAGGAAATCAAGGTGATGGATGCACAACAGGTAAACATGGTTTGGGAGAACGAAACGAGAGAGGATACAGACTTATAGAATGGGCAAAAGAACATAAACTGATTGTCGGAAACACCTGGTTTAAGCAACATCACAGAAGATTATGGACTAATGAATCAAGAAGACACAACAAAAATAATCCTGACATATATAAGAGATTCACAGGGAAATCAGAACATAAGCATTATGTAAAGAAGGAAAAGAAGCATGGATTGATAGAAATTGCTGTGATATTGAAAAACTACACAACAATAAAAATACCAAATTAATGCACAAAAGAATTAAAGAGCTTACTAATAAAAGAACACCTACATCAACAGGTTGCTTGAAAACAAAAGATGGAAAAATCATAATAGAAAAACATGAGATGTTACATACATGGTCGGATTATGTGAAACATCTTTATGATGATACAAGAGAATAATAATATGATGTTCGGAGTAATAATGAAGGACCATCAATTCTGAAGATTGAAGTTCATAATGCTCTTAAACGTATAAAAATATGGCAAGACCCCGGGTCCAGACAACATCTCAGTAGAAATGATTAATGCCTTAGAAGAATATGAAATAGATCAAGTTACCAGACTTCTGAACACAATACATGATACTGGAGATATACCTCATGAATTATGTAATTCTGTATTCATTGCAATCCCAAAGAAATCAGGAGCCTTGGAATGTGATCAACATCGAACAATTAGTATAATGAGCCACGTCACACAGATTTTAATAACAATTATCATGCAAAGAGTTAAGAATAAAGTACAACCCGAATCAGGAGAAGAACAATGTGGGTTTGTAGTAGGCAAGGGTACAGTAAATGCTGTGTATATGCTGAGAACATTAATTCAACGTTCTATAGAAGAAAACAAAGACTTACATCTTTGCTTTATCGACTACACAAAGACATTTGATAAAGTAAGACATGACAACATGATGGAGATGCTTGCGGATCTACACATTTATGGGAAAGACCTTTGACACATAAAAAACGTATGTTGAAAACAACAAGCTGCCATAAAGATTGATAATGAAATAGGTCAATATAAGCCAATTAAGAGAGGTGTTAGACATGGATGTGTGATGTCTCCAGATCTTTTTTTTCAGTGTATAGTGAAATATTTTCAGAAATGTTAATGGTATTAAAGGAATCATCATTGCGGGGACATAACATAAATAAACATTGGATATGCGGATAATACAGTATTGACTGCAGACAATGAGCAGGATCTCAAACATTTAGTAGATGCGATTGTTGTACACAGTGAACAACTTGGGTTAGAATTAAATTGTAAGAAGACACAGATTATGGTTGTCACCAAGAAGAAGGAAATACCACAATGTAATTTACAAGTAAATGGGAATATTCTTAAACAAGTGAATTGGTATAATTATCTCTGAAGTCATAACATCTGATGGGAGATGCTTGAAGAGATTAGAACAAGAATTGTCATGGAGAAGGCAGCCTTTTACAAAATGAAAAACATACTGACCAATAAAATATGTCATTTGCAACGAGAAAAAGAGTGTTGAGTTGCTACATTGAACCAGTGCTTTTGTATGGATGTGAAGTGTGGACAATGAGCAGACAAGCTGAAAAACATCTGATGGCTGTGGAAATGTGGTTTCTGAGGAAAATGCGAGGAATGCCTTAGACAGGGAAATACCAATGACCAAGTTCTACATGAAACGAATGAAAACAGTAAATAGACTAGAGAAATTACACGTAGACAGTAACATTATTTTGGTCACCTTATGATAAGAAATAAATTGCAGAACTTGGTGACAATAGGCAAGATCGAGGGGAAGAGAACAAGGGGATCGCAGAGAAGTAAATACCTGGATGGCTTGACCACGTTGTATGGTCGAGACAAGAACACTGAGCTGATCCACGTCTCTGGTGATCGAGTTATATGGCAAAACATGACCGCCCACGCTTACCGGTATGGCACATGATGATGATGATCATAAACATAATTAATAAACAGTACCATAAACATAATAAACAACTGGTATCTTAAAATTAATAAATAGACAGTATCATAAATAGAATAAACAACATAATTAAGCAGAATAAACAAATAGTATGAAAAATAGAACACACAAACAGTATCGTAAACAGAATATGGTAACAAGTAATACGGTAAAAATAATAAAGTAAACAGTCTCATAAACATAAAACACACACAGTGTAATAGACTCTGTGTGTTTATTCTATTTGTGATACTGTTTATTTAATCATTTTAAGATACTGTTATTATTCTGTTAATTCTGTTGTTGTATTCTAATTACTGATACTGTCATATCATTATTTTAAGATATCGTGTTTACTCTGTTTATGATAGTGTTATGTCTGTCTGTTTATAATGCTGTGTGTATTATTATAATATTTATACCGTTTTTGTATTCTATTATTTATACTGGTTGTTCTTTCTGTTTATTATACTGTACATTCAATTGATAATACAGTGTGTGTGTGCGCGCGCGTGTGTGTGTGTGTGTGTGTGTGTGTAGATTTCTTTGTTAATTATTAAACCAATGCTGTTATTAAACCGGAATACACATACAATATAATAAATATAATAAACAAACAGAATAATAAACATTAAAAAAACTGTATCACAAAACTAAAAACCAAACAGTTTCATAAACATAATAAACTAACACTATAATACAAAAATATACCATACAAACAGCACAATAAACATTTTCGAACACAGAGAAACCAGACAGTTTGATAAACACTAGTGGTGGTAGTTGTAAGTAGTAGTGGTAGTAGTATTGGTAGTCGTAGTAGTAGTAGTAGTAGTAGTAGTAGTAGTAGTAGTAGTAGTAGTAGTAGTAGTAGTAGTAGTAGTAGTTAGTAGTAGTAGTAGTAGTAGTAGTAGTAGTAGTAGTAGTAGTAGTAGTAGTAGTAGTAGTAGTAGTAGTAGTAGTAGTAGTGCAAAGGGGTTGGTGGAGTTGGTGTTTGTTGTGGTGGTAAAGATTTGTGTTATAGTTGTTGTAGTTGTATTAATAGTAGTAGTAGTAGAGTCGTAATAGAAGTAGTAGTAGTAGTAGTAGTAGTAGTAGTAGTAGTAGTAGTAGTAGTAGTAGTAGTAGTAGTAATAGTAGTAGTAGTAGAAGTAGTAGTGAGTAGTAGTAGTAGTAGTAGTAGTAGTAGTAGTAGTAGTAGTTAGTAGTAGTAGTAGTAGTAGTAGTAGTAGTAGTAGTAGTAGTAGTAGTAGTAGTAGAACCAATGCAGTAGCATTAGTAGTAGGTGTAAATAGTGGTAGTATCAACAGTACTAGCAGCAGTAGTAGTATTCTATTGGCTTTCATATACACACAACACACCACGCTGATTAAATTAATTCATTCGGTCCTACCTGACGCAGAAATGAACACACCTCAGCTGACAGATAATCCCTAGGCAATACCAACTCGTGACAATAATTACACGTCGTGACTTCAGAATCCCGTCACAAGCAGCCATGGATACCCCCAAGGAAAAAAGGAATGTCCATCCATCCGAAAAACAAAATTACCAGCAGGCAATTAAACACAAGCACTAACTATCCTTAAGTGAATGTTACACCCTTTGAAATGCGACTAGTCTTTGGTTCAATGCACGTTACGAAATTGCACGCGTTTTTATACGGGGCGCTTACCAACCGTATTAATGCAACTGGGTTAACGTATAAATATATGAAATGCTTCTTGTTAAACTGCATTTCAAAGGTTGAAAACGAAATACGAGGGAATGTTGTATTGAAAATGGCGCTTCTAAAACACTTTATAGTTCAAGAAAACGTGTCTTCTATTTCTTCAGTGAAGCAGAAGTGCAAAGATGAAGATCGTTACTAAGAACTGTTTTGGTACTTCCGGAGAATGAGTTAGTGACGGTGTTATTTCGGCTACGTTAAAAGACACACCACTCTTATAAATTCAAAACAATGTTTTCCCGTAGTGAATTTGAATAACGAAGACACAAACAATAGATTGCACGATTTATTGCCTGGCATATTTCGCTGCATCTCGTCAGGTACATACTGCAGAAATCACACAACTTACGTGAAATTAACTAGATAAATCCTTCAAGTTGAAATATACACAATTTCGCACATTAATGTCGATTGTCTACCACGGTAATTTTAAGCTGACTAACATGTCTTTCTGTTTACACAATTATGGCTTGCGTTGATAGATCATAATTGCTTCTGCAAATTTTAACAAGCGAGTATTCTGTGTTCTAAACTCTCTGGACACAACATGGCGACTGGCGACAATGTGCCTGCCGATTGAAGACGCCGGGAGCTTCCGGTGTGTCGGCTCCTCGTGGCTATCATCTCCTGTGTGTTGTATCTTGTTGACCCATTGAGGTATGTGTTCTGACACCCGTTTGTTAAGCTGTCTCTCCGTTCGGCCAATGTAAACGGCCTGGCATCTACATGTGAATTGGTAAATACAATTGTTTGTGGCGTACAGAGGAACAGGCTCTTTGACTGTTGGTGTAGGAATGGGTACGGTTTTACATCTAATGACTGGAGTTGCCGCACAGAATGTTCGACCTACTGCTGTAGTAAGCCGGTCTTGTAGACGTTGCATTACGTCATCCCCTCGAAAGGTTAGCTGGATGAATACCTTGAGTTTAGGGACTGTAGTTACGTCTGCTTTGGGTTTGGGCTGTTGGCAATGGCGCTTTATAAATCCTGTGGAGTACCCATTCAGGTTTAAGACATTCTTCAGAGTTTCAAATTCCTCTGTCAGTGTGTCCTGGGTGCATATCTTTCTAGCACGGTCAAACAAGGTCCGTACTAAGCCCCGTTTGTACTGGACAGGTGTGAAGCTCTGAAAATTTAGGTATTGGCCAGTCCATGTTTCTTTGCGATACACCGATCTTTGAATTGTGCCGTCTGCTCTACGTCTCATTAGAATATCTAGGAACGGTAACGCTTCGTTGTGTTCGTGTTCCATAGATAGAGAGATGTTTTTATGCGTCTTGTTCATTGTGGCCTGAAACGATGTTGCTTGTAGCTCGTCTGTGGTGATAATTAGCATATCGTCCACATAACGCCGGTAAAAGGCCAAGTTGTTGATGTCTGAGGATCTCTTTTCTTCTAAGTGTGCCATGAAGATGTCCGCTAGAATAGGACCAAGAGGACTCCCCATGGCCACTCCGTCAATTTGGCGGTATGACTTAGTTTGAAAATTGAATTGGATGTTGGCTCTTATAAATACCATACTGGAGGGAAAGGTTGAAGGCAAGCGAGCAAGAGGTAGTCAACGATACAAGTGGGAAGATAACATCAAAAAATGGACGCACACAGAATGTACAGTCCGGACAAGAGTGTCCAACAGTCCGGATACAGTGTTGGAGATCCATTGCAGCCTACCTTCATTGTGGAGACGGCACCTGATTGATTGATTGATTGACAGTGTTAATTTCCCCTCTTATTCTTCTTATTCGTTAGATTCTGAGAGAAGTTATGCAGGTCTGCGAGCAAGAGCAGGCAACTATACAAGTGGGAGAGAACATAAAGAGATGGACACACATCAATCTGAGAGAATGTACGAACAAGGCGAGAGACAGACAGTGTTGGAGATCCATTGTTGCCAAATTTCATTGTAGAGACGGCACCTGATTGAAAGATTGCCGGTGTTAATTTCCCCTCGTATTCTTCTTACTCGTTAGATTCCGAGAGAAGTTACACAGGTCTGTAACTCGCAGGTATTTATTAAGCGACACTCATAGAAGGAAGAGAAACGTTGAGATGAAGGCCGTGCTTGAAATAAATAAAATATTACTCTAGCACCATACACGAAATGGGAAGCCGCGGTGGTGGAAAGACTAATCGCTCGCCTGCCGCCAGAGTTGGCTTGGGTTCGATTGTAATTTTAAATTGACCAGGGCACTCAGGTAGACCGATCTATAGAGTGTACTTTTAATGACTGTACAGTGTTTGAAAATATTGCCGGTCCAAGGTTTGTATCCACCCTCTGTAGAGTTCATGCAACATAATATGTAAATACAAAACTTGGACCGGCATTATTTTCAAACTCTGCACAGTCATTAAAAATACACCCTATATAATGTATACCAGGAAATGTTTAGGGCAGTAAAGGCCACCAGCGTGGTGCCAACCACACCACCCACCGCCAACCGATGGGTCTCTACAACAGTGGGTATAGTACCATATGTCCGGATGCCCCCCCCCCCCCCCCAGACGTCTACAAGGGTCTTATACCTGCAGTGACCAAGGGGTTACGAACCCAATTGGCAATCCCGCATACCGTGTTCGATACACAGTTGCCGGCGATTTGGATGCGGAGCGCCTTGTCCCGGTTTTCATACAATGGTATGTGTGCTGGTTGTTCAGAAATCAATGGCAAACTACTGAAGGTAAACTTGCCAAGAGATCACAAACGGCAAAAATATGAAGGGGTTGACTGCGACGTCCTATAGAGGTTATGCAATTAACTTTTTTTTTATATTTGTGTAAGGTGTAATTTTACTGAATGTGTCGAGATACCAGCTATGCTACATATTTGTCTAAGGTTTACTTTTACTTCATATTTCAAGATGATTTTTCTGTGCCCAAGACATTCTATATAAAAGGGGTGTTCATTTGAAATCCGTTCGTGCCGTACAGCGCGTAATTTCGTACGTTGAACATGATCATGTCATCGTCATGTGATAAGTACTGACCAATGAATAAAAGAGCAAGTGCTTATCGTCCCATTATTCATAGGTCCTGTTTCTGACCGTTGAGAAAATGGCCGGGTTGATCCAAAATCCGTCCAAAAAAAAACTCAAAGAGCCGTGATTCAGTTTCTTTCATTTAAAGGATGTCGACCAGTGGACATTCATCGAAGAATGCAGGCAGCGTACCGTAACAAATGTGTGTCGAAGACAACAGTGACAGACTAGCACGAATGTTTCCGAAAGGACGTCGGTTTACGACAGACCTTCAACGGCCGGGTCAAGTGCATATTGTTGCAACAGAACAAACCATCGCCACAATTAATGTAGCAGTACAGATGAACCGTTGTCGAAGCATGCGTTCGCTAGTGAAAGAATTTGATGTGTCAATTTGGACAATTCAAAACGTCGTTCGTACGAAACTGCAATATCGGAAGGTGTGTTCACAGTGGGTATCACGGATGATGACCTATCACCAAAAAGAGGAACGCATGGGATGGTGTTTGAACCACTTGCTGCATTGCATAGTGGAGGGTGATACATTTCTCTTCCTCATAGTGGCAGGTGATGAGTCATGGTGTCACCACTTTGAGCCAAGCAGCAAATGAAAGAGTATGCAATGGAAGCATGATGGATCACCAAATGCCAAAAAATGCAAGTTACAGGTTTCCGCTGTTAAGGTTATGCTGAGCGCATTTTTTGACCACGAAGGGCTATTGTTGGCAGACTTTAAAAAAACCTGGTGTTAACATCATCTCTACCCACTACTTGCAAACACTAGACAAGCTACAAAAAGTCATCAAGAATAAACGACCCGGCATGCTTTCTCGTCGTGTGATTTTGTTACACGATAATGCTCGTCCGCATGTCGCTAAGATTGTGGAGGAAGCATTAGCAAGGAAGAAGTTGGAAATTCTGCAATATCCAGCCTATAGTCGTGATTTGTCACCGTGTGATTTTCATTTGTTTCGACCTCTAATAATACGCTCGCAATGGGCAACGATTTCACACAGATGCAGACGTAATGAACGCAGTAAACACTTGGTTCAGTGGGCAACCACAATCCTTTTTCGTGGACGGCATTCGCCGCCTACCTAAGCAATGTAATGCTTGCCTGAATGCCTACGGCGACTTCTTCTGACAAACCTATGGTGCATAATTCATTCAAAACGAAGCTTTGTTTAATTCTACCACGCCTGTTAATGTTTCTTTCATACTTTAGTAATAAGGCCATTTAAACGGGTTTCAAATGAACGCCCCTAATATATGTTTTTAATAAACAATTTGAGCCAAATAGGCTTCTTCAGTGTCCTACAAAATTTGACTCAATGAATAGCCTGATATCTTGCCTCTGTTGTCGTCATGTTTAAAATATCTGTCACATTTCGAATCCATCCACGATGCCATCTTCATCTTTTCATCCTCTCCGGTATGTATAATAATGTGGTCTATAGTTCTATTTACGTGCCCACAATATGCAGTTAATTTACCACATCTCACCTGGTTTCTCTTATACCTTGCGCTTTCGAGGTGAAGTATAAACAGCGGGAGAGTGCCCATTTATGAGCTTCATGTATCAAGATTCCCATTGACTGTGCTACTCCCTCTGTCCATCGTTTACGTGGTTGGCCTCTTCTTCTGCTTCCATTTAGTCTGTACATCCTTGCCTGTTGTGGTATGCTGTTAGTTGATAACCTAGTTACATGGTCCCAACATTTGACTTGCTGCCTCGTAATAAAAGCTAGCGTTGCTATATCCGCCATTTTACTCCTGATTTCTTCATTTCTAATGTTTTTTCTTCTTGATACATTGGGTATTCTTCTCAGGAATCTCATTTCTGTTGTTGTGGTTTTTCGTTTCCATTTTTCTGTCATTGTCCAGGTTTGACATATTAGCAAAGAGTTGGTAGGAAGATTGTCTTGTATAGTGCTTTCTTAGTAACTACTGATACATGTTTCTTCCTTAGTATTGGTGTCATTTGTCCAATGAGTGAGTTTACCATTTTGCATCTATTTTCGATCTCTCCTTCTGATTTGCCACTTAATGTTATTATGCCTAAGTACTTGAAGCTCTTTACTTGTTTCATGGAGTTTTCTTTTAGGTGAATCTTTGTTGTTTTTGTCTTCTTTGGTTATAGTCATTACCTGTGTTTTACTGGTGCTAATTTTCATGTTGTGTTCCTTACCCAGGGGTGTGCAAACTACGGCCCACGGGCCGCATGCGGCCCGGCAACTGATTTTATACGGCCCGCGAAGGCGTTTAGAAATAAAATATTTTACTTCGTTTTTAAGCTATGTTGTTGGATTTTACAGAATTTCATGTACAGTTATGATTTGTTTAACATTTTTGATAAAATTTCGTTCTAAGTATCTACTTTTGTAAACAGTCCTTGACGTTCGTAATGTGATGCTTCCTCTTCTTCTTTCGTTCGCCTTAAATATGTCTATAACTGCAGTGTTGCCTCTTGTATGAATTTAACTGTCCTTTTTAATTCACTGAGCAGTTTATCTTCCACTGTCGTCTCTCTAGGCCAGAAGGTTTGCCTAGGCATATTGTAATTTGGGCAGTCTTTGAGTATGTGCTCTGCTGTCTGCGACGCCAATCCACATGTGCACATGGCTGATTCACAAATCTTGATTCTTGTCTACATGTGGTTGCGTTATCTATTGTGTCCTGTTCTGAGGCGCGGAATAATGACTTGTTCTGATCTGTCCATAACGTGGTAGTCGTCTTCAGCAGGTTTTGATGGCCTTCTGACTGATTTGGTCATTCTTTTCTTTTGGTGGTATGTAACGGGCACATCAGGCTGTTCTTCTTTTGCTCCTTCCTTAGCCAATCGATCAGTTCTGTCGTTTCCCGGTACTCCACAGTGGGATGGTATCCACTGTATGGTGACCTTATTTTTGACTGCTAAGTTCAGAAAATAGTGTCCTTAGTACTGGCAATTTCCTAGAAAATCATTACGTTTTCGTTGAGGTGAGTTTCTTGCAAGTATAATACGCTTATCTTTTCTTGGTCCAAGATGTTTTATAGTTCTATTTTGTTGTTGTTGCTGACTCCCTCCGCATCCCAGTGCATTAGTTTTAGTCTTTGTTTGGTATGACCAGACGCTCTATTCTCATGTCCCTTTGCTCCACAGGACATCTGAGAAGGACCTCCAGTAGCTGTGGTTGGACCCGTTTGAGCCATAGGGTCCGGCACTGCACCTGCCTGGGGGTCCAAATCAGGGCTAGCACCATAACATTTAGCAGAAGTCGAACTAATTCATTACGCGTGATTGCGTGACATCCTGATTTCTGCGGTGCGCCTCCTGGCTGCTTGTCTCAGTCTTCAGTACCTTTCCTTTGCTAGAGCAGACTGTGGTCTTACTCGAGTTTAGGTATGTAGGCATGCACACACATGTCTGCGCATGCATGTACGTGCATACACATCTAGAGTGTTCTGGTTATTTCTCGGCGCCAGTAACTCGCCACCACCTCTTCTCCTATTAGTTAAAACATTTCCGCCACGAGAAGGCCAGGAGTTGGACTTTTGCTGCATAGGTGATGAATGAGCGAGCCATTGGGGTATTTATGCAAGGTTTGGCGCTCATCTCAACCCGGCCCCCGGCTGCATACAGCAACATTTGGAACCATGTAATGAATGTATCGATTTTCACATATAATTTATCGACATGTAAAAATTTAATAAGGATGATGTTATGAAAAACAGATATTTCTTCGGTGAATAAAATGATTTATTTTGCAAGAAAATAGTAATTTTAAAAGTTATTTTTGCTGTTATAAATTATTTCCACATTTACAATGTTCAAGTTAATTTATTTGTTATAGTAGTCTTGTTATATTTCTGAAATTTATTCTGAGTTTACTACTTGTTTTCCGAATATTTTATTTTCACACACAGCCGGAAGTAGGTTTTGTTTCATTTCCATTTTAAAGTTTTGTACAATTCTAACTGTTCGAATTTTATTAAAACAATGAGTGTCACTAACAAACGTAAGAGTGAAGATGAATGACGTATTTTTAATGATGAATGGACAACTAAGTACTGTTTTATAAAAGTTAGTTGCTCAGAAAGCAATGGCAAACTACTGAGCGTAATCTTGCCAAGAAATCGACATACAGCTGAAAGATGCTGGTGTTGACAGCGATGTCCTGTAAAGGATATGCTTAAAAAAAAAAAAGTTGCAAATCAATTTGCTTGTTGTGTCGTGAGTCAGTGGCTGTCTTCAAGGAGTACAATTTAAAAAGATATTATCACACAAAACATTTCGATTTCGGATACAATTTAACAACCGAAGGGAGGGAAAGGAAATGCCTGAAGTTGGTGAAAAATTTGGAGAAACAGCAAACTGTTTTCAATAAACAGTCTTCAGTTCAAGATGCTGTAACTGAAGCTAGTCGTGTGCTGTCACACAGAATTGTAAAACAGAACAAGCCATTTTCTGATGGCGAGATCATCAAGGATTGTTTGCTAGATGCAGCTAACATTATATGTCCAGAACAAACAAACAAAAACAAAAAACCAAACAAACAAACCAAAAAAAACAACAACAACAACAACAATTTGACATTACTTTATCAGGAGAACTGTGGTCCGACGTGTTGACAAGATAAGTGACAATTTTATGCATACACTTCAAGATGCAAGTAAACAATTTTTGTCATACTCTTTTGCATTGGATGAGAGTACCAATGTACACGATACTGCCCAATTATTGATATTTATACGTGAAATAAACACTTCTTTCAAACTCACTGAATAGTTACTGAGTGTTGGGTCACTCAAAGACACAACCACAGGCCATGATATATTTAATGCTATTACTAACTGTATTAAAAGAAGTGGGTTGGTTTGGAACAAGATGGCAAGTGTTGCAACTGACGGAGCTCGTGCTTTGACTGGAATAAATGTAGGTCTGGTAAAGTTGATAAGTGATAATATTAAAGCAGAATATCCAGACCACACATTATTACCACTTCACTGTGTGATTAATCAAGAATGTTTGTGTAAAGCTGTTTTGAATATCAAGCATGTTATTGACCCAGTTGTCAGTGTCATCAACCTCATAAGATTAAAAGGACTTAATCACAGACAGTTCAAGGCATCACTTGACGATTTGGAAACTGAACGTTCCGATGTCCTGTACCACACCAGTGTTCGATGGCTGAGTTTCGGCAAGGCGTTGAGACGAGTTTGGGAACTCAGAGAAGAAATAGTGGTGTTCCTAGAGATTAAGGGTATTGAATGTGACTTTAATACTAACATTGTCAATAAAGAGTGGAAGTTAGACTTTATGTTTGCCATTGCAATTATGGAAAAGTTAAATGAACTGAATGTCAAACTTCAGGGTAAATGCGTATTTGCACATGAATTGTATGCACATGAAAAATCATTTCAGGCAAAACTCTCATTGTTCTCCAGACAAGCAAGTGAAAAAAGATTTTGCCACTTCCCTTTGCTGAAACAAGACACCATTTCTGGTGAAATTATTGAAAAATACAAAGCACAATTAGATGCATTGACTGAAGAATTTGGATGGAAATTCCATTATTTCAAGAACTTAGAGCCACAGTTCAATATTCTCAGTTTTCCTTTTAGTGCAGAAGCTGATACAGCCACTGAAGACATACAGTTGGAGCTGCTTGACGTACAAACAGATCATGACCTGAAAGAGAAATTCAAGTCAGATGGTTTGCTGGATTTCTATGCATCTTTATCACAAGAATCATTTCCCACCTTGAAAAACTTTGCAGCTAAACTTGTATCATTGTTTGGATCAACATACATTTGCGAACAAGCATTCTCTTGCATGGAGATCAACCAATCTAAGAATAGGTCTTTCTTGTCGGACTTCCACTTGCATGTTGACATGCGAATTTCAACAAGTAAACTTGCTCCAAATTTCAAGAATAATGTCAAAAATTGCAAGCAGTTACATACATGTCATTAGAAATCAACAATTATAGTAACAATGTAGTCGGTTTGTGTCTAAATTAAAGCCATTGATAAATAATAAAGAATATTTGTAGTAATAAGTTGTAAAATCTTGTTAACAAATAAGTAAATGATTTTGTCCATATTGTCAAAAATAATGTATACGTGTGTAAGTAAAATAAAATTGCAGTAATTAGTTATTTATACTGCATAATAAGCTATAAATAATTAATAATTACTTATTGTGATTGGTTGCTGTAAGCAACATAAACATTAATTATATATACTTTGCACTACAACATCTACTAAAATCAAAGGCGCTATCTCGTAACACTAAGATCACAATATACAAAACACTGATCAGACCAGTTGTGCTGTATGGCTCTGAAACCTGGAGTACAACGAAAGGAGACGAAGCCTTGCTACAAACCTTTGAGAACAAAGTTTTAAGACGCATCTTTGGACCCATTAGGGATACACAAAGTGGAGAGTGGAAAAGAAGAAGTAACAAAGACATTTATGATCTGTTTAAGTCCCCGCTAATCACTGGTATCATGAAGGCTAATAGACTACAATGGCTGGGGCATATAGAAAGAATGGAAGATAATAGGGAAACAAAACTCGCTCACACTCAGAAAATAAATGACCGTAGACCCCGAGGTAGACAAAGAAGACGGTGGAGAGATAATATATATATATATATATATATATATATATATATATATATATATATATATATATATATATAGACCTACAAGCACTTGGAATCAACGACTGGCAAGAGAAGGTCAACCAGAGAGACGAATGGAGACGGATTGTATCTGCAGCACAAGAAAATGAATGGCTCGGAACGCTGAAGAAGAAGAAGATATATATATATATATATATATATATATATATATATATATATATATATATATATATATATATATATATATAAACCCCCCCCCCCCCCCCCGCCCCACAATAGCTTTACATTTGTCAATGCGGCCCTCTGCACAAAAAGTTTGCCCACCCCTTGTTTAGACTATTCATGTAGTCTTGTAATTCTGCTTCTGATTTTATAATTAGTGTTTGGTCGTCCGAAAATATTATTTCTTTAACGGTGAAATTTGCCGTTGGTTCTTCTGCTGTGTTTTGTTCATCAAGCGGTGTTCTTGTGACCTCTAGTTGGCTGGTATCTTTACATGTGCTGTCTATATAGATAGGTAATGAACACAGGGAGGACAGGACACAAGCTTGTCGAACTCCGGATCTTATGGTGAAGGATTCAGGGTGTCCTCCGTTTGTTCTTTCCTTACATTCACAGTTTAGTTTAGTTTAGTTTAGTTTAGTCGTCGGATCAACATCACGGCACACGGTTTAACCCATAAGTGTTCCGTTTTCCTCCTAACCCAAACTTGAGTCTGGAGAAACTCAGCTCAATGCACGAACTCCGTTGCATCGGCGAGGATCCTGAAATACTTTGGGTAGATTTTTAACTCGAAATGTTGCCCGGGCAGCGCCGTTAGGCTACTCTTTTCGATTTCCAACTGCCAAGGGATATTTTACGTGCGCAACAATACACGCGCCGGTCTCTCTGGCTGAGGGGTTACAACACTTTCTCCGTAATCCCGTTTGTCACGCAGAGTCTCGTAGCTGGAGCGAGCTGGGAGCGGTTCGTCCCCCGCTGGTGACTTGCGAGACACTGAGCCAGCCGCTCAGAAATCAATGGCAAACTACTGAGCGTAATCTTGCCAAGAAATCAACAGACAGCTGAAAGACGCTGCTGTTGACAGCGATGTCCTGTAAAGGATATGCGAATAAAACAAACTAACAATACACACGGGCGTCCGATCTCACTACCCAGAGACCAGAGGAAATTTTATTACTGGAAGTCCAGGTGGATTTTTTAAATAAGTCCTGGTCCTCACCGGGGCCTGAACCCGGGACCTCCAGCACTCGAGGCGGACACCATACCTCGAGACCACTCAGTCCCCCCTTACATTCACAATTGTTCTACAAGCTTCCACATAAGTTTGTTATATGTGTACTCACTCCATACCGTGTAAGAATTTCCAGAAAAATTATATGAAGTTAATTAATCGGCGGAAAGTGTGAATCGATAAACAAGGGTGCTGGGATAACAAAAATAAACCAAATTAATAAAACATTAGTCGGCATGGCACTTAATAATAACACAGACCGTTATGTAAACATAATATTTGTCAACTAGCTGGAATTTGGGTTACAAGCGATAAGGAACCAGGCTACCAAATTCTATTATCTTCTTGTCCAACGGGTCTACCCTCCCCCCCCCCCCCCCCCCCCCTTTCCCACCCCACTCTACCCTATGATCTTCAACCGGTGATGTCCATTTTCAATAAAATGTTTCAGTAGCTACTCGATGCTGTAGCGTCACTTTGTTCCTCCATGTTGCCCCAAGCTTATCTGGATATAAAACATTATTTACATATCAAATGTTAATAAACAGAGCAATCTGAAGCTAGACTTTGGATGTGTCACTCAAATACTAGATCTTGCTGTACGAGTTTTCTACATTTGCAAACAGGTTCTTCTGGAATTGACCTTCTTTCAAAACTTGATGCGGACAAATCGTTGATTAAATATAACGACGATAAAAAATGCTACCTGCAGCAGCAGTGACGAGGCTACGGGTTGTGATTGGGAGATATGGTTGGTAAAAATTAAACAGTATTTATATGACGTGGCGGGATGAAGTGGTATGTACAATGTAAGGACATGATGCGTGGATGGCAGGAAAGATGCCAGAAGGTCGTTGGTGAATACATGAACTATTTATCAATCGTAGGTTGCTTAAGGTGGCGCGTTACAGAAAATTATACAGACCTCTGTTTATAGCAGTGTTTCCCAACCTTTTTCGTGCTATGCCCCACCTAAGCCTTTCTAAAATTCATATGCCCACCCCCCCCCCCCCCCTCCCCAACATATGCATAATGTTTAATATTCAAAAATTGAAATGTTCACTAAATAAACTTGAATTTTTTTTTTGTTTAGAAGGGCTCACGGTTCCAAGAGGGGCCAGAACACCCCCCCCCCTCCCCAGGTCCCGCGTGTCGGTTGTGTTGGGTGAATTTTTTTTTTTTTTTTGGGGGGGGGGGGGGGGGTTGGTGGTTCCCCCCGCCTCCGCCTTTTTTGTGTGGACCCTTAGTCTCACTGTGAGCTATTACCCACAGTGGTCCACCAGGCCCACATCTAAGGTGAAGTTATGTGATGGGTATTTATTTGATCAACCCGGCCCCCGATCAGACCAGGCGCACTACTAGGGGAAGCGCAGCAAATGCACCAGATCCTAGCCAAAGCACCGATAGGTTTTAGGAAGAAATCACTAGGAAATTATTGAGCAAACACAGTAAGTAAATTTTCAAAACATATAATGGAGAATTGAAATTCAAGTACACAATAATTTTAATGAACGATTTTTCTATATTATTTTAATTATTAGTAATTATTTAAATTTAGTGAGATCCTTGCGCTTGATGCTTGCTGCAAAGAGATTTTATGTCAGGTTCCAATTTAGTTAACTTCAGTCTCAAGTCTCCACGTTTTGTTATATCTAGCCGATTTCTTCCATTTTCGAATTGCCTCCCTTAACAATCGAATTGCCCCCCTGTGGGGCGTGGGCCCCACGTTGGGAAACACTGGTTTATAGTGTCATGAGTACGGTCGGACAAGGGTTCAATGTCAGGACTCGTCTCTTGATAAACTGAAAGAAAGTTTGATGACGTCATCCTCTGTGCATTCAGAGCTACAAAATCATTGACGTATAGCAGGAAATTGCTCCTGGTCAAATTTTTAGGTTGTTTAAATTGATCCTAAATTTCTTATCTTCGTCTTCTTCTTCTTCTTCTTCTTCTTCTTCTTCTTCTTCTTCTTCTTCTTCTTCTTCTTCTTCTTCTTCTTCTTCTTCTTCTTCTTCTTCTTCTTCTTCTTCTTCTTCTTCTTCTTCTTCTATTACACCTTCTTCTTTATCCTCCTCTTTTTTTTCTTTGTCGCCGTCTTCTCTTTTTGCTTCTTTTTCTTCTATCTGGAAGCACACAAGCCATACACACTATGCAACAGCGTTCTTTTCCAGACGAAACTAGGATGAGGAAGAGATAGAATTGAAACGAGGAGAAGCAGGAGATGTTGATATAAGGAGTAAGAAGAAGTAGAACAAAAACAAAAACAAGAAGAACAACAACAATAAAAACAACAACAACCACAGCAACAAAAACAATAAGTAAATCAAGAAGAAGAATAAGAACCAGAACAAGAAGAACCAGAACAATAACAAGAAGAGGAAGAAGAAGAAGAATGAGTACCAGGATGAGAAGTATGACGAGGGAGGAGTGAAGAAGGAGGAGGAAGAGTTAGACAATGAAACACAAAATGGTGTCACTTCACTTGCTTTTGCTTTGAGGAGAAAGTTATTCAATGGAACTGAAATCTAAGCAGGACAGCATTCAGACGTTCGTCTCAGTTTTTTATTTCTCAAAGGTGTCCACACCTGGTCAACAACATCTAGACTTATAATGGAGGTGGTGGCAGTCTCTGTCGCGTTCCCTGACTGCAGGACAAACAGCACGCGCATGTCGTGATTGCAACGGACTTCAAGAGCCTGCTGAGAAGAGTGAAGACAGGTATGCCTCGTGTAGAGTAGCATGGATCAACTTTTTAAACATCAAAAATAAAGAGCGTGATCTTTTTACCAGAGTATGCAGGTGTGTGGAAATGAGCAGTTTGATAAATAAATTGGATTAATCTACACTTCTGGGTGAAGTATTGATGCGGGATAATTAGACGTGTCCGAGGCCTTTTGTGATCGTGTGTATAGTGTGAAAGAACAGATACATCATTGTTGGCTGGAGAAAATGGTGCTGCAGAGAGTGACCAGACGATCTGGCCGACACACAGCTTTCCGAGAAAAGACCTGATGGACACATAATCAGACTGCTACTGGTACCATTAGTGCTGGGACAATTTGATGGTTGTTGAAGATGAAGACAGGGCGCGTATTGGAATGTCCCGAGTTCTGTTATGTCGGCTCTTGACTCAACAATAGACAGAATATGTCTGGTACTGTCTGTGTTAGCTCCGTTTTGTTGTTAGGTGCTTGTCAGATATGACTGAGATACTGTATGACAGTAGACGGTACTATCCGATTTCTGTTAGCTCCAAATGTTAGGCCGCGTTCACCAAACCTGACACCCCACATTGTAAAAAACAGCTTCTGACGGAGGAGCGCAACCTGGAGCGTACAAGTCGTATCCTGGTGCGAGGAAATGCAACATAAAAACTAAATGTCATGGCAGGGCAGACCAGGCCCTAAGCCTTGGTCGGATGGTTAGAGCATTGCTTTGTTGTTCCGGCAGCTTTTGCTGCTTATCTTGTTCCAGACGTATTGGTGTTCACTTTCCTCTGGAGTAAACTAGACAGGCCAAGAGAGGGATTATGCTGAATGGGCAACACATGGTCTTTACAATCCAACACAATCTGTGTGCTATCGGGAGGTATAACTCCATCCACGGTCTGATTGTAGTTATTATGACTATTTTAAAGCACAATGTAACAAACGCTCGTCTGTCAAGTCGGCAAGATGCAGTTGAGCTTTGTTCACACACTACTTCCAGCGAGGGGTATCTGTTGCCTATATTATTGCCTTTCTTGGCAGTTGAGTTGCGTTGAGCTAATAACCGACATTACTGCACTCAGGACACTCCCATACGCGCTTTGTCCCCTCGTTCAACAGCCAGCGAAGAATCAGACTATTAATAGTTCCCAGTGCTATCTGATTGAAATTTCTCCTGGTCTTCCCTCTGTTGTCAGATTCTTCCAGAACCCCTGACGATCCCTCGCAATATCATTCTCTCCACATACGGGTTCTCAATCCCCCCTCCACCTTCTCCACCTGGTCCCCAAGGCATACAACCACCTCTTCCTAGCCCATAGGTAATCTACCACCAAGAGGTGCATTCCCTACCAGCCTATCAGCCTGCTCATACCCCTCCCCACACTCCCGCATGGCCAGGGCAAAATATCTATTCAGTTCTCACAATCTGTGGCCACTGAAGCGAGGTGAGCCATTCCACAAGAAACATTCCTTTATCCACCGTACTAACTACACTCCGTGAGTCAGAAATGAATAAAATGTGTATTGCAGTGGTCTCCTCTAACCAACGGAATGCTGCTGTTACTGCTTCCACCTCCATTCTCATGCTGGGGTAGTAGCCTCATATGCCATATAGGTAATCCTTAAGGAATACCCATGCAGTCGACAGATCATAAAACTTCGAAGTCGACCATCACGGAATATATGCTAATTAACAATCACAGAGTTAATCAATAAAACGCTTTTCGTATGCTACGTACTTCCTAATCTTACACTTACTGTTTACAGTTTGTTAACATCATCTTAACTTAACCACTATAAACTCTTTATATTGTGATACTAGTCCGAATGCAACAGCAAAATATGACTACACAAACTCGCATGTTAATATAAGTACTTCCATACATAACTATCGGGATAATTATTCCTTTGCTTTGCCGGTTGTTTATTTTGCTTTTGCTTTTCGATAATAACGACTTCGACTGAAACGTTCGCGTATAACATAGAAAGCAAAACAACTGACATTTTCTGAAAATAAAACACCATACGTTACCAAAAACACAACAGACATTACCAAAAAGACAACACCAGACATTAATAAAATGACAACACAAGATTTTACTAAAAAGACAACAGACATTAAGAAAAAGACAATATCACAGACAATGCCCCCAAAAAAGACAACACAAGACATTACCAAGAAGACATCACCAAACATTTTCAAGCAGACAACACCAGACACCCCCCCCCCCCCCCACACCCAAAAAAAAAAGACAACATTAGACATTACCAAAAATAAAACGCCAAACATTATCGAAAACACAACACCAGACATTATCAAGAAGACAACACCAGACATTACCAAGAAGACAACACCAGACATTACCAAGAAGGCAACACGAGACATTACCAAAAAGACAACATACATTGCCAAAAAGGCAACACCAGACATTATCAAACAGACAACACCAGACATTGCCAAACAGACAACACCAGGCATTATCAAAAAGAATAAAGCAGACATTACAAACAGACAACATCAAACATTATCAAAACGAATAACCAGACATTACCAACAAGACAACATCAGACATTATCAAAACGACAACACCAGAAATTATCAAAAAGACAACACCTGACATTACCAAACAGACAATACCTGACATTACAAATAAGACAAAACCATACGTTACCAAGCAGACAACACCAAACATTACCAAACAGACAACACCAGACATTACCAAAAAGACAACACCAGACATTACCAAAAAGACAACACCAGACATTACCAAAAAGACGACACCAGACATTGCCAAAAAGACAACACCAGACATTACCAAAAAGACAACACCAGACATTACCAAAAAAGACGACACCAGACATTGCCAAAAAGACAACACTAAACATTAACAAAAAGACAACAACAGGCATTACAACAACAAAAAAACACACACACACATTAGACATTACCAAACATACAACACCAGGCATTACCAAAAATACAACACCAGACAACACCAGATATTACCAAAAAGACAACACTAGACAATACAATACAATATTACAATACAGCCGGATGTTGTATTTCTTTTCGGATTTTAGTAACAGCTTAGCAGCTACCAACCACCTATGTTAGATAGCCCAATTGCCTACTTGCTTGCATCACGACACACAAACATGGCCACAAGTTGGCGTCTGTAATTCGAGCTTACTCTAACATAGACACAAATGCGAACCGTACAATGTACGGTAACAGTCAGAAACGCAGTGGCCGCAAGAATTGTCATGAGATTTCTGTAATACTCTGTCTTCAATAGGTTTGCGCTAATAGGGGATGCAAAACGAATTGCTAGCACCGGAATAAAACAAACGATAAAACTTATGGCGTTCGAAATTACCATTCGAGCAATTTTCTTATCTCGGGAGGTCACGTTATGTGCAGCCGTTGCATTTGCGTTTCGCCATTTTGACATGGCGGATAATTTGTGTACTAACAAAGCAGTTGTCACGGAAACGATGAAGAATGCGGTGATCTGGGTAACGTTATTGAATAGATTCATAGACTGAATTGTACTAATGGTGGTTGGCGATAGAATAAGTCCAAATATTGTGGTGTTTTTTGCATAGCTGAATTTGTACCCTAACTGACTTGAAGTAAACACAGGAACCACAGACACTACTGTTAAAATATAAACAGCGATGATTGAGGCGAATGTTCTGTGATGACGGATCAAACGATGCACTGCCAAAGGAAATGCAATACACAGATATCTTTCAATCGTAATTTGACATGTCAGAATTCGTAGACACCCGAGAGAAATAATAATGAGGCCATGCGGATGCTAGGAACAATATCTCTGCCATGTCGACGTTATGAAACACCTTAAACATAGGGTGGGTTCTGGCAGACGCTGCCGAGTAACAAGGTGAGAAGAGCTCCTAAATCTGCAACAGCGATAGCAAGGAATAATGCGTTCGATGAGTCTTGTAAACCCAGATTGATGAACACAATAACGTTGATGATGTTGAAGATGATGCCAAAGAAGCTTAAAGTGCCTCTAATGATACATGAGATCACAAGTAGGATCAGCTCCGTGTCTTCGTCGGAAACAAGAACTGTAGTTATGCCATTTAGAATGGTTTCGTCCTTGTACCTGTTTCCCTTTGTTACCTCTGTTGAATTATGCCACGTTGTAAAACATTCAGAGTTATTGGTCTTTAGCGAATATCTTTCGCTATTTTCCATTATTTATTGTTCCGAGTTATTCCTTTGTTTTCTTGTTCATTTATAAAGTCCTAGATCTAAATCTTCGACTATATCTGTATGTGTTTTTCCTACTAGTTTTTTTTTCAACTAGTTTCTTAATATTTCAAATAACAAACTGCTCTGAGTTACTCCCCGTTAAAACATGTTTGGAGTTATTTCCCGTTGTTACACATTCTGACTTCATTCCTCGATTCAGAGGTGAACAATGACGAATGGATAAGAGCGCTCGTTCTTAAACTTCCGGTATGCTGATGCCGAGGTAGCGAGTTCAAACCCTACACCGGTCAGGTGGACTAAAATGATGACTTTTGCCTTTGAAGTAGGGACGTAAATTGCAAGTACCTCTGAAGTCGTAAGTGGGTTCACCTGATAGAGAGTTACACTGATAATAATGAAAGCTAATCCACACGCAAAAATCAGTCCAGTGTCCTAGAAGAAGTAGCACGTGAACGGACTACGCTTAAGTTCAAAGCGAGCTAACGACACACACACAATTTTACAGGTTCAACATAGTTAAAAATTGGGTGTATGTTTAATGGCTGCAGTGTTTGGAAATATTGCTTGCCTAAGTTTTGTATTCACCCATTTATAAAGCTCATTCAACATAATTGGTAAATACAAAACTTGGACCGGCAATATTATCAAAGACTGCACAGTCATTAAAAATACACCAGGTATATACAAACCCACGCGCATGCAAACATGCACACGTGTCTTTGTACCGGTAATTGAAAGAGCCATAATAATGATTAAATCAACAGTTTCTATGGCACCTGGCACCCATTTATAGACTCTGTGAGCTTTATTAAAAATTGCGTGAAAGATTACGATTGGATAATAATTAACGCGCAGCAAATAAGTACGATTTTTTTTTCTTGTTCGCTTAGCTCTTGCCTCATTAAATATTGATACGTGCGTTGATAGGATTCGTCAACTATAAAACAAACAGAAGGATGTTAAGTTTCCTCAATTAAATTGAAACGATGTAGAGTACCTACAATATCGGTTACACATACTCAGATATCTACAATTATATTTTCTTTGTCAGTAAAATTCTTCAGCTCGAAGGTCCCTAGATTTATAAATCATTTTCTTTTTTCTTTTCACTTTGAAATATCCATAGACATTAAAATAGGGTGTATTTATAATGACAGTACAGTGTTTGAAAATATTGCCGTTCCAAGTTTTGTATTCACCCTCTGTAAACTTCAAGTAACATAATATGTAAATACAAAACTTGGACCTGCAATATTTTCAAACACTGCGCAGTCATTAAACATACACCCTGTATTATAATTATATAACTGATATTTTATTTTTGGAGCGTGCTGGCTTTGAACTCAAGCGTAGTCCATACATGTGCAACTAACATGTAATTGGCCGGATCTGCACCGGTGGGTGAGGTAATGGTGAATGATAAGGCATATGTAGTTAGGGTCATTGGAAGAACCAACAAATTACAATAGCTTGGTGAGAATGGTGCAGTAGGGAATGGCCAGACGATCTGGCCGATACTCAGTACTCCGAGGAATGGCAGGGCGGACACATAATCAGACTTCATCTGGTAAAATTTGTATTTGGACTCTTCGCTAGTTGTTGAAGATGAGGACAGGAGCACGTTTGAAGAATGTACCGAGTGTAGTGACGCCGATTCTTGACGCAACTCAGCTAAGCTCAACTCATTCAGTTAAACTCGAGTATATTTAGTTGTAAAATATTCAAGGTAATTCTTCAAATGGATATGCTACGGAAAACATGAATTCAATCAATTACAGGCTTTACGTTAGTTTATAGAGATAAACATTCACACAAAGCTAGTTAATAGCCTCCAAAAAAAAAAAAAAAAACAATATTCATTCTAAATATTCGAAATTAACGAATTGGCATATCTTGAACAACAAACCACGAGAAGAAGAAGATCAAACATTAAAGTATTGTTCTCTATAAAACTTGCAAACATTTAAGAATATAGCACAGAAAAAGACACAATGGAATTTACAAAACTGTCAGAGATATTCGGTTAGCAATTATTATTTTAAATTCTGTATGCATTATTTTTGCTAGTGTAGTAACACTACTGCATGAGGTGGGATAATAGATTCTGCTTTATCGCTATTATTGTAACTAAACCATGTCTATTAATACAGCAATACTGGTTCAACATTACACATTTTTACAGTCAAGTTGATAAATCAACTTTGTTATTATTATTATTATTATTATTATTATTATTATTATTATTATTATTAATTATAATGAATAATACAAAATCATAAACACTGAAGTATTGGAAGGATCATATTGTGTGACAAGTTTGTTCCATGCTCAGTCTTCTTAGACCTAGATGGATAGAACACGTTAGGAAGATGGATGATGGTAGAATACCAAAGGACATCATTTACAAATGGGTAAGAGATCTCGGGGTCGGTTTCTGCTACGATACAAAGATGTGTGTAAGCGGGACATGATTGATACAGGCATTGATAACGCACATTGGGAGCAGGTCGCCGCTGAACGTAGTTGCACGGAGGGCAAAGATCGGAAATGGAATAAGACAAATGAGAAAATGATTGCAAGATAGATCACAGTGAGCGTGTGAGACGTAAGGTAGTGTGTGACAGTGGAAATAACCATGTGTTCACATGCATCCATTGTGAATGACCATTTACAGCACGAATTGGTCTGATCAGTCACATTCGCTACCGCCATGGGTTGTAGTTATTATGCTTGTTGTGTGTGTGTGCGTGTGTGTGTGTGTGTGTGTGTGTGTGTGTGTGTGTGTGTGTGTTTGTGTGTGTGGAAGCACAATGTATAAACCTATCGTCTGTCAAGACGGCAAGGTTGGGAACGAATGAATAATAATATTAATAATAATAATAATAATAATAATAATAATAATAATAATAATAATCAAGTGCCGTGCCGACTGGCGTAGGCGTTCCTGACCCTTCACAGACCTCGGTCGTTGGTTTTCTGGATCAACTCTGCGTTAATATTCTTAGATGCCACCGTCGCAATCCACCCAGCATCATTTCTCGTGGTCTGCCTCTGCCTCTATTCCCCTCGATCTTTCCAATTGTCACGATGTTATTCAGCGCCTCTCTTCTCATCATATGACCACCAAAATAAAAGTTGTTTGTCTCTTTCTTATTGTTGTGCATAATGATCTAGTTTTGTTATCCTCTTTAAGACATTCGTTGTTAGTTTTTTTTTGGCAGTCCACGGAATTCGCAACATTAGTCTAATGACCCACATCTCTGTTGCTTCTAATCTCTTCCAAATTTGTTCATTTATATGCCTGGTGCTGACGGTAATAGTGATCATGTACCACTATGTGGACAAAAATAAAGTAAGATTAAAGAGAGGGGGAAACATGGTTAAGAACCTTGAGACTTAATAAAGAGGTTCTGAAAGTAGATAAATGTATTCAAGAACAATACAGAGTGACTGTGAAAAATAGGTACAATGCAATAGCTAAAATACAGAGTATAAATGAACAATGGGAAATGTTAAGAAAAAATGGACGAATGAGGAAATCTTAATGCTGATGGACAAATGGAAACAGAATAAAAATGGACAAACAAGAGTATACTAAGATAAATAAAGAAATAAGAGATAAATGTGTGAAGACAAAAGAAAGTTGGTTAAACGAGCAATGCAAAACAAAATTGAATTAAATTCCATTAAAGATCACAAATGTATGCACAGACAAATCAGTGAGCTCACAGGTAGAAAAATAAGAATAAATACAGGGTGTTTGAAATAAAAACAGGAAAGATACTATTGGAGGAAGGTGCTATAATGAAGAGGTGGAGTGAGTACATAAGAGAATTATATGATGGAGAAAGGGAAGAATTAACAGAAGAAAGTAACTTAGAAGGCCCACCTATTCTAAAAGAAGAGGTCGCTGACGTTATGAAAAATATGCAAGAAAGGAAAACAGCTAGGGCCAGATGAAATCGCAAGTAGAAGAATTAGAAGTAATGGGAGAATTTGGGTAGATATATTAGCCAAAATGCTGAATGATATTTACAACGGTGGATATCTACCCAGTGATATGCTGAAATCTGTATTTATAGCAATACCAACGAGACCAGGAGCAATTGAATGCGGATATTTTCGTACAAGTAACCTCATAAACCATGTCACTAAGCTTCTACTCAGAATTATAATTAGAAGAACAAGAAAGAAAATAAAAATGGAAATTAGTGAAGAACAGTATGGTTTTATGGAGGGAAAGGGTACGAACAATGCAACGAACACTACGAACAGTAATAGAAAGGTAAATAGAGAAACAGAGAGACATATATTTATACTTCATAGATTATACTAAGGCATTTGATAAAGTAAAACATGATGAGCTGATTAAAATATTGGAAGATATCAACATTGATGGGAAAGATTTAAGAATAATAAAGAATATTTACTGGAACCAAGTAGCAGCAATTAAAATGGGAAATAAAGAGGGTAGTTACGAACAGATAAAGCTAGGAGTACGACAGGGGTGTGTCTTGTCACCCGATCTCTTCTCCCTATATAGCGAAGTAATAATGAGAGAGATCAAAGAGAAGCCAGGAATACTATTCGGAGGATATAATATAAACGATATACGCTATGCAGATGATACAGTATTGGTGGCGGATAATGCAACAGACCTACAACAATTGTTGGACATTGTAGTAAAAGAGAGTGCACAGAAAGGACTCTCCTTGAATATCAAGTGAACAGTAACAATCGTGATATCAAAGAAAATGGGGACACCAAAAGTGACATAGAAATAGAAGGGGAAATTCTTAACCAAGTGGATAATTTTAAATACCTAGGGCATTTATAACATCAGATGGAAGAGTACAACAGAGATTAAGAGCAGAATAGGGCAGACAAAAGCCGCATTTCAGAAAATGAAGAGTATCTTATGCAATAAGTCGCTATCAATGAATGTAAGAATGAGAGTGCTAAAATGTAATATAGAACCAGTTTTGCTGTATGGTAGCGAATCTTGGAATGTAAATGAACAAATTAGGAAGAACTTAGAAGCAACAGAGCTGTGGTTGTTTAAGATGAATGTTGCGAATTCCTTGGACTGCCAGAGTAACTAACAACGATTGCCTGAAAGAGGCTAATGAAACTAGAACACTATATACAACAATAAGAAAGAGACAAACAGCTTTCTTTGGCCATGTGATAGAGAAGAGAGGCATTGGAGAACATCGTGACAACTGGAAAGATCGAGGGGAAGAGAGGCAGAGGCAGACCAAGAGAAATGATGCTGGACGGATTGAGACTGTTGCATGGAGGAATATCATCAGCAGAGTTGATCCAGAACCCCATAGACTGAGATCTGTGGAGAGCCATGAACGCCTACGCCAGCCAGGAGGGCACTTGGTGATGATGATGATATTCCAAGATTCACAGCCATACAGCAAACCAGATTCTATATAGCTCTTCAGCACTCCCTTTCTTACATTCAATGATAGTGACTTAATAATAATAATAATAATAATAATAATAATAATAATAATAATAATAATAATAATAGGCCTCTTTCAGTCCTATAGGACTACAGAGTTGTGCTGCTGAGGAAGGCACTTGACAGCACGCTGGTGACTATAGTCCAATGCGAGATTGACAGTCTCTGTCACAGTTTCCGCATCTGTAAGACGAGGCTGGTCTCGCAGTCAGTTACTACATTTTATGCCTGTGTCGCCTATCCTCAGTTTGTTAGATCCGATTGTGTTCAAAGAGCGCCAGTCCATTTCGTACACCGCTTCTCCAGGAACATCTGTCTGTTGCAACTCTTTCCTTCGTGTCTGGATCAATGTCAAGGGTTTTCATATCTTGTTTTTACACATCCCTATATCGCATTTGGGGTCTTCCGGTTGGCCTCTTCATTGTGGTTAGTCCTCCGCATAGGTGATCTCTGGGAATACGTTCATCCTCCATTCGAGATATATTGCCATCGGAGGCGTCTCTGTTTGAGGAAGGAGTGCACTGTGGTAATATTCACTCTTTCAAGCACGTGTTTGTTTGTTATATGGTCTTTCCATGATATGCACAGGATACGTCTAATAATAATAATAATAATAATAATAATAATAATAATAATAATAATAATTGTCACCTTGCCGTCTTGACAGACGATTGTTACATTGTGCTTCAAATAGGCTTAATAACTACAGCCCATGGTGGTGGCGAAAGTGACTGTTATGGCCAATTCGCGCTGTAAATGTTCGTCCACAGTGGATGCATGTGAACACATGGTCATTTTCACCATCGTGCAACATCTTACGTCTCACACGCTCGGTGTGTGACTTATCTGCAATCATTTTCTCCTTTGTCTTTATTCCATTTCTGATATTTTCCCTCCATGCAACACTATACCTTTGTCTTTATTCCATTTCTTATAGTTGCCCTCCATGCAACACGTTCAGCGGCGACTTGCTCCCAATGTGCATTATCAATGCCTGTATCAATCATGCCCCGTTTCTCTTACCCACCTGTCATTCACCAAAAAGATGTCCTTTGGTATTCTACCAACATCCATCCTCCTAACGTGTCCTATTCATCTAAGTCTACGAAGACAGAGCATGGAATACACAGTCACAAAATCTGATCTTTCCTAATACTTCAGTATTTGTGATCTTTGTCTTGCCACTTAATACAAAGTATTCTTCGCAGACACCGCATATGAAAGCTTGTTTAAACGTTTCTCTTGCTGTGAGTAAGTTGTCCAGGCTTCACTGCCATAAAGAAGAGTACTAAGGACACAGGCTTGATAGACAAGGACTTTTGTTTTGGCAGTAAACTTCCTGTTCTCCCAGACTCTTTTTCTTAACCTGTTCATTGTTGTTGGTGCCTTACCAATACTGATGTTGATTTCCTGATCTAGGGATAATTTGCTATTTACCAGTTATCCTAGATACGTAAAATGGTCTACTATCTCTAGATCGGCGTCGTCAATACAGATTGATGGTACCCCATGTGCACCTCAATAATAATAACTAATAATAATAATAATAATAATAATAATAATAATAATAATAAAGTGCAACAATTTCATTACTTTAAGGCGCGGTATTTTTTATTTATTATTACTATTATTATTAATTATTATTATTATTATTATTGACAGAACGTTGCAGTCAACAACAGCATTTTTCAGCTGCTGTTGATGAACTAGGAAAGATTACGCTAGTTTGCCATTGCTTTCTGAGCGACTGGGACATATACCCTGGAAGTTACCAACTCGGCGAGAACCGCTACCGATTCTCGCGCAGTTTACGTTACTCGCGAGAATATTCGGGATTGCGGAGAAAAACGTTAAACACTGTGCCAGGGAGACCGGCTATTATTTTTTATCATTATTATATTAATGTGTTAGGTATCACACTGCACGCCTTTACTTCCCATGCCATTTCCTGGAAACTATTATAGACTGGGTCAACCTGAGGGGCAAGGTCAGTTTTGGAAGATATGAAACCACCCTGCTTCGAATCGAACCCCGTGCCACAGTTACAGCAGGCGAGCACCCATTTATGTATACACAATTAACGACATAATTTCTCCTATCTTGGACATGTAATAACAGATGATGGCAGGAGTGAAATAGAAATCAAAAAGAGAATAGGAATGGCTAAAAATGCTTTCAACGGCGTGAAATCAGTATTAACATCTAAAGAGATTAATAACACATTAAAAATGAGAATTGTCAAACGTTACGTATATTCAACACTACTGCATGGCGTGGAGGCCTGGGCATTGAACAAGCAACTAGAAAGTCGCATAGAAGCCCTGGAGATGTGGAATATACAGACGAATATGTCATATGTCATTGAAACAAAAACAATCAAGTACAAAGGTTCTAGAAAAATTGGAAATGAAAAAAGAGGTGATGAAACAAATAAAATAGATGCAACTGAAATATGTCGACCACATTAAAAGACATCATACTCTTATAACAAGCAAACTGGAGAGTGAGAGACGGACGAACATCAGCCTGATAAATTATACAGTCAGCGCGAGAGACAGACAGATTTGGAGATCCATTGCAGCCAACCTTCATTGTAAAGACGGTACCTGATTGATTGAGTGGAGTTAACCATACACAAACCGGCGGAAGATAAGGGGACACCATCGCTGTATTTTCCAAGATAATCATGCTTCGAAATAAAATTGCTGAGTCGCAAAGACAACTTATCGCAAACATCAGAAAGACGCAGTCCTAGTTTTTTGGCCACGTTATGAGAAGACAAACACTGGGACCTGTTGTGACAACCGGAAAGATTTGCGGAAAGAGAAATGGAGGAAGACAGTGTGAGAAGATTCTTGACAGTCTTACGTCATGGCATGGAAGTGAGTCAACACATGAATTAATCCATGACGTCGGAGATCGTAATTTATGGAGAGGCATGATCGCCCACACCAGCCGGCAAGGCGGATGATGATGATAATGATGATGATGATGATGATGATGATGATGATGTTGATGATGATGATGATGATGATGATGATAATGACCATGATGATATTTGATGATGATGATGATGATGATGATGATGATGATGATGATGATGATGATGATGATGATGATGATGATGATGATGATGATGATGATCATGATGATGATGATCATGATGATGATGATCATGATGATGATGATGAATTAAGGATACAACAATGTAATAATAACAAATATAGCCAGACTGAGTAATCTTAAGCCAAAACCCCGCATTTGCCTCAACTAAAATAACGCGTGTACATTTCGTATTGTGCACCATTACAGTTTGTATGGGATTGCTTATTTCAGCTTTGAACGCATCATTTCAAACTGGATTATTCTTTTTATCCTCGATTGTTGTCAGGTTCAGAGTCAAACAAAATGTAGGTTTGGACCAAACAAAAATGGACTGCGGAAAATTGGAAGTATCACAGTTATGACCTAACAGTTGTAAATATGGTAGCAGACATGTTATATTACATGCCAGATTAAGGCAGGTTGCTTAGAGATGCAGAACAAAATAGGCAAGCTGCTGGAGAGGTTAGTTGCCAGAGAAATATCAAGCCAGCTGGAGAGGCAAGGTGTTTTCTCACTTACCTTGGGAGTGCATTGTCCAAAAAGAGAAACCTTGACCAATGCAGCAGTTTTTGCCCATGATGTCTATGAAGGTTTCCACTCAGGCATTGAAACATTTTCTGCAGCAATTGATCTTGAGAACGAGTACAACAGAGTACCAGTGGATTTCTTAATGCTTCAGCTTCTTGAACTCTAGATAAGACCTTTCGTTCTTAGCTCCATCGCTGCTACCCTCTTCCAACGGAAAGTAGTCTTTAGATGTGGCAGTTAGACTTCAGAACCAACAAAAATATAACCTGGCCTACCACAGAGATCACCATTATCTCCGGTGCTGTTCAACGTCTACACTGTGAGAATCATAGGACTGTGGAGGACATTGTCGTATACAGACGATGTTTTAGTGTATGGTCAGGGTAAGGACAGAGATCAGGTTGCTGTAGAACTACAAACCGAACTCAATCGCATAAGTACTTTGTGTGTTGAAGCTGGGGCAATGATCAACCCAACAAAGGCAACAGTGACATGGTTCTCTTTAAATAACCATATTGTTATAATCCATTTACTTTTGTCTGCCCCAATATAAAATTCCATATGTCAGTAACCAGCTGATAGAAAATGATGAAATTTAGCATATAACCTTATCATGATGTCCACCCAAAAAAAATATTTTTGTTCTGGATATTGTACAGCAGATTTCAAGGTTTGTTTATATGCGGTATATAATTTACAGGACAGAGATGAAGTGCACAATATTAGAAGTATTACATCTTCACGAGGAAACATGAGCGTTCAATAGTAAATTTTCACGTTGTTCACGGGATTGGCGTTACGAAAAGAGCTTTGAGAAGTGAAACGGGGAGTGTTCAGTGGGTCGCAGTATCTTCTGAGGTGTGTCATTAATGTGGGTCCTTTCATATAAGGCTTCACGTTTAGAAATACAAGGGAGATAGAATTATCATTTGCGAGCAACCGCATTTAGGAGCGACGAGAAACAGATAAATAATAAAAATAAAATTTTGTTGCGCATCCCTTACGGGACGTTGCAGTCAACACCAACATTTTCAGCTGCTGTTGATGTACTAGGCAAGTGTTACGTTCAGTAGTTTGCCATTGCTTTCTGAACGACCGGCCCCTATACCTTTTTCGAAAAAACCAGCACCGCCGTGTTTCGAACCCGGGTATACGGGCTCTCAAACTGCGTTCGCAAGAATAAGGAAAATGCGCAAATAAAATGACATAGTGTATTTGGATGAAACCTGGATTAATGCGCACCACACAAGTGAAAAGGAATGGCAATCAGTGGACGGAAAGATAACGCGATATTTGCCCAGTAGTAAAGGACAGCGTTTCGTATAGCCCATGCTGGTAGTACTCAAAATGGTTTACTACAGAATGCTGGACTCGTGTTCGTATCAAAGCATATAGACAATAGGGATTATCATAATGAGATGAATGGCAATGCATTTAGCGATTGGCTCGAGAATACAGTGCTTCTACCCTTAGATAGACCGTCATGTCTAATTATGGACAATGCATCATATCACAATTTAGTTGCCCAAGAAGACAAAATACCTACGGCATTGATGCATGACAAGGCAAACGTGGTTGCGGCCTCGTGGGGGCAAGCGTACAACTCGGAGGAGCAAATGGATCACCATAGTCTGGCAAGAATGAGGCAGCAAGGAATGATGAGGGGATCTGAGCGAGGCTCAACGTTCAGAGAAAAGGCGAGACGGACATATAATCAGGTTGCTACTGGAATTATAGGTGTTGGAACTCTTCGCTGGCTGTTGAGGATGGGGACAGAGCGCTTATGGGAATGACCCGAATGCTGTGATGTCGGTTTCTAAATCAATCAATCAATTCAAATTGTCTGACGTCAAGATACTAACTCAGACCCCGCTATTAAAAATTGATAAAAGTTGCTGGAAAAAAATCTGAGGACCATGTGTTGAAAGAGGAAGATGATTATTGGAGAAAGGATGGATTGAATTTTATGCAACTGATAGCAGTCATCAACCTACTGGAATCGTCCGACACCGATTAAGGTCTGGGCAGATCGCAGACATTAATTCACATGCACACCTACTGGGATATTTTGCTCCACATATTCAGAAGAATTGCAGGCCCTAAACATTACATGATCGGCATAAACAATACAATCAAGCTGAAATACATCTGATGGCTGTAGAAATGTGGTTTCTGAGGAAAATGCAAAGAATACCATGGACAGCCAGAAAGACCAATGAACAAGTCCTTCAAGAAACAAATGAAGATCGTAAACTGATTATAGACATTAGACGTAGACAGTCAAAATTTTTTGGGAATGTTATGAGAAGAAATGAATTGGAGAACTTTGTGACAACTGGTAAGATCGAAGGGAACAGACCAAGAGGAAGACCTATAAGCAAATACCTGGATGGCTTGGCCTCGTGGCATGGTCGAGACAGAAACACTGAGCTGATCCACGACTCTGGTGATCGAGTGAGATGGCAAAACATGACCGCCCACGCTTACCGGCATGGCACATGATGGATGGATCAACAATACAACTTGTTAATGGCAACAGTTTGTATTCCACAGTGATGAATTTTCAATTCCGTAAGCGCTCAACGGTGACAAACAACTGACATTGAAAAAACAAAAAAGCTCTAGACGCACTGAATACCAACCGAAGAGTAATATTGGGGTGGGAACTGACATATTGTGGCATAACAAGAAACGTAAGAAGAAATACGTTGTCAAATGAGAGGACAACACACGAACATACGAATCATTCTATAAACTTCAATGAAAAGAGGACCAACATCTCGACCGTTAAGAAGGAAGCCCACTACAGAGACATTCACAGATATATTCGTCGTGCAAAACAGGTAATCATGTTCCGTCTCAGCAGAGTAGACATTGCACCCACTCCCATACGAATCTGGATACGCCTTGTGTTTGTCATCCGAACTGGCGGTTGCATTGGCATTACTGTAAAACAAGTTTGTTAGCGAGAAATCACTAGTTTTTCACCAGTACATCAAAGAAATGTCGCCGCTTTCCATGATTTAAGTTACTATTGTACCTATCAAAGACATATTCCTTGGGTGGAGGTAAATATAAGACGGCAGGAAAAATTTCATAGCGATGCAGCAGACAGTTTTCAAAATAATTGATCATGAATGAAGGCATTCTTTTCGGGACAGACTATAACACCCCAACGCCAACTGTAAAACTGGGTTCAGAGAAGGTGGAAAGAACTCAGGCAATGAATTACATGGGAATACGATTTGATCTAATCCTTGCTTATACTGAGCACGTAGACCAGGCGATAATAAAGGAAAAGCGGAATTTGGCTGCGATGCGGGTGATGGCGGCGGCAAACTGTGAGCAGTGCCATCAATGTCTTCTTTACAAGAGGCTGGTCCTTTCTGTTCTGGAGTATGCATACGATCCTGACTCTCAGCCATAAGCAGATAGAAAGGATGGAAGGATACAAAACGATGCCATGTGCAACATTCTTGGATGTACAAGAGATACAGCATGCAGGGCGATGCGCAACCTTCTTGATTTTCTAACTATGAGGGACAGAATACAAATTTGTCTATCTCAGAGTCAACGCAAACACACAACATCCACTGCATAGCGAGATTAAGAAGGTAAAGGACAGCAGGTTAAAAAGAGGAAATGTCGTGGATGGGTAAAGCCGAAGACATTCTTCAGCAGGTGTGTTCACTTGAGGACTTAGAACTTGGCGAGGAGTGGATACAAGTGCCAGTTCTGTACATCTTTTTCAGTTTGCATCCAACTAGAAAGGAAATGCAGACAAGAAAATCCAGCTGCTGTGGAGGAGGAAGTACAGGCTCTGATCTTCGAGAACTTTTTAGAGCAGTGCTTCCCAAAGTGGTGGTCCGCGAACCGGTTTCGGTCCGCGAGCCTCTCTTTGCCGGTCCGCAACGTGAGTTGGAAAAAGTAAAAAAAAAAGTTAAATATTTTCTCCTTTGAGGATTGTTTAGAACTTTTTAAAAACAACATTGTCCTTTTCTCAAAACATGATATCCGCACCGTTTTTATGGTTATTTAATTTTAAAATAAATTTAGCCTACAGCCTTATAGCCCAAGGAGTATTTATTTTTAAGGAGACGTGAATCATTGGCTCAATGGGAAAGTTAAAAATATTAACCAGCTGAGACCGATACAAAAAGCCGGCCCGGTCGACATTTGTTTGTTGACGACGTGCGTTTCTTTTGTTTATTATGTGAGGAAAAGTGAGAAAGAGCATTATAATTTGCTGATTGTCGTAAGATGCAGAACATACGTGATTTTCGTTGTACGATTATAATGCGTTTTGCCATCGTCTGAGCGAGTGAAGTATTTCTGCAAAGTATTTTTCATTACACCTGGACGAAAGCACGGACGTTGCCAACTTAACGATTCTGATGCTATATGTGAGATATCGATACAAAGACAACTTGAAAGAAGAATATTTCTTGTTTATCAATTAGCATTATTAAGACAAAATACAGAAACAATATGGAAATTTGTTCTCCTTTGCGGGTAGCGCTGTCTACAATTGAGCCACGATTTGATAAGCTTGTAAATAATAAACAGGCCCACCCCTCGCATTAAATAGTTACTGTTAGCAGCTGATCATTAAATCATTTTTATTACAACACACTGTAATTTAGTCAGCTTGTTGAAAATCTGATTTGGTATCGTTTTCCAAGATATATTTTATTTGTATTGTATATTGGTGTTCATTACTGTCAGTGTATACGAGTATATACACCTTTACAAGAAGACCCAAATGTAGTTTTGACATTTGAAAAAAATTTTGATTTGTAAATCTCTGCAATTAAATTTGTACTCATGAAAATGGGACCACCATTAAATAAATCGCCGTCATTATGGAGCGGTTTTTAGCGCACCGAGACACCACCCACGATTATATTAAATCTTAAATTTATAATAAAATGTTTATTGAGATCATATAAAATTTCAGACTACAAGGAGAAAAATTTTTTTTTAAACGGCACCGGTCCCTGGTGCAAAAGGAAAATTTTATGTCGGTCCGCGAAATTGAAAAGTTTGGGAAGCACTGCCTTTGAGGATGATGCTGTCATTTACACAAATGGGTCGGTGGTCCGAGAAGTGAGCAGTTCATAGGCCTTTATGGCTCAGACCGGAGGGAAAACTGTGGAGGAAGAGTCTGGCGCTTTTGCTTTGACCACACGCAGCCTGACTATGGAAGTCATGGCAGTAAGTAAAGCAATAACATGGCTCGAGACACAGACATTCACTAGGGCATGTTTCCTTAGCGACTCAATGAACATGATCAAGAGGATAGAGGTGGGGTGGATCCGAAGAAAATGGTTGCTGTCTCTGGAGCGGTCTCTGCTGGCAAAGATTAGTTTCATCTTCGTGTCAGGGCATGCGGGAGTACAAGAAAATGAGCGGGCTGACAAGCTCGCAGGTGAGGCTACGATGGCATGCGGACGCGCCATGGACCAGTCCTGACATTCTGAGTGCTCTTCAAGAAGTAAGTCGTTTTCGAGAACCTAGCGATGACTGGGAATCTATGACCATGGTCAGGCTGCGATAACAGCAAGTTAAAAGAGGAGTGGCCAAACAAGAACACTACGCATGAAGCCAAAGAAGAGTAATAAACCAACACAGAACTGGTGCCATGAGCCGTTACACGCTGCGGGATTTGCTGAGGATTGGATCAGAGCACTTATAGACTGAATGGTTCGATGTGCAATGAGGATGATCTGTCTACTAACTAACTAACTAGCTTAGGGAAAACTACTGTATCGATATTCTAATTGAGACAACATTTTGTAATGACAACATGTTGGCGATATATAATCATATGGCAGATACAGGAAGTCGCTTAAGACGATTAATCATTCGATGGCAATGAATCGGTTAACATCAGATTGGATTATATCTTGTATTTTGTTTCACTCATGCATCACTTCACATTCGACTGAATCGATTATTTTTAATTTTCATTGTCCATAGGCCAAGCCGATACATCACAAACCTCCTGCGTCATCGATTACGAGGCACGTTTTGGAAACCGGTCACGTGATTGACAGAGACAATGCGTATTGTGTGTTGTTTAACACACACAATAGTCGCTTGTTAAAGTTTCCAAAAGCCATCATGATTAATCTACATAGGTCATTTTTTGTGCAGACATAAAGACATAATAGTCAGTTTAAAATTAACGTTGTAGACAATTGAAATTACTGTGCTAACATATGTATATTTCAACTTGAACGACATTTATCTAGTTATGCTACTTTATGTTGTGTGAATTCTGCAGTATGTACCTGACGAGATGCACCGAAATATGCCAGGAAATAACCCGTGCAATCTATTTTGTGTCTTCGTCATTCAAATTTTCATTTACGCAACATTACAGTTTGTATTGGATTGCTTATTTCAGCTTTGAAAGCATAATTTCAATTTGAATGGTACTTTGTATTTTCTATTTTTATCAGCTTAACATCAGATTCGATTATATGGAGTAGTTTGTGTCACACATGTATCACTTCACATTCGACTGGGTCGATTATGTTTGGTTTTCATTGTATACAACATTACAGTTTGTATTGGACTGTTTATTTCAGTTTTGAAGGCATCGTTTCAAATTGCATGATACTTTGCATTCTCGATTGTTGTTCGCTTAACATCAGACTGGGTTATATGGAGTATTTACTTTCACACATGTACTACTTCACTTTTGACTGGATCGATTATATTTTGTTTTCATTGTATACAACATTACAGTTTGTATTTGATTATTTATTTACGTTTTGAAGGCATTATTTCAAATTAGATGACAATTTGTATTCTCGATTGTTCTATTCTCAGATCGGATTATATGGAGTAG